>PVHP010016708.1:0-35460 GCA_004024765.1 Zapus hudsonius
GGGGGGCCTTATATGCCCGAGGCTCTTGTTTTGGGGAGCCTCATATGCTCAAGGCTCATTTGTAAAAACATTTTTTTTTTCTGTGTAGCTTCTACTGACCTATCTTCAAGTTTGCAGAATTTTTTCCTACCATGATCTTGCTACTAGAGTCATCCAGTGAAAGTTTTGGCATGTTTCAGTTTCAACACTTCTATATATTTTTTTCTTTCTCCAAGGTAGGGTCTTGCTTTAGCTCAGGCTGACCTGGGATTTGCTAAGTAATCTCATGTGGCTTCAAACTCTTAGTGATACTCCTGAGTGCTGGGATTAAAGGCATATGCCACCGTACCCACTATATCTATTGTTTTTTTAATATTGTATTTCTTTGCTAATAACTATCTTATTCTTCTTAAAGGTATTTCTCTTGTCTGGTGGAGCTTGCTTTGAAGTCTCTGATAATTCCAAGAGATGAGTCACCCTGGGAATCACATGGCGTGTTGTTTACGTTAAGAATTGACTTCATGGCCAGGCATAGTGGCACACACTTTTAATCCCAGCACTAGGAGGCAGAGGTAGGAGGATCACCATGAGTTTGAGGCCACCCTGAGACTACAGTGAATTCCAAGTCAGCCTGGGCTAGAGTGAGACCCTACCTCGAGAAAAAAAAATCTGACTCAGTATGCTAGGGAGATATGGGTTGTCTTTTGTCAAGATTGAGAATGTCATTTCGTGTAGACTTGGGGGTTCTCTACATAACCCCCCCCCCCATCTGAAGAAACTTTATGTCTTTGTTTTAGCAGGTAATCATCTCGGTTAGGTTTAAATCGCACAATGTGTCTTGCTTTCTGCATATGGCGATTCCACTGTCAGCTGCTGTGTTGATTTGAGCCATTCCCAGGCATGCATTACTTAACAGTTATGTTAAAAAGATGTCCACATGGCTTAAGTCTCAGTTGGAATCTGAGAGCTTTGCTGGGCTGGTTTGTATCTGATTTGTTGAGTCCACAGCTCTGGGGTTAGGCTGAGTTCTATTGCATCTCCACACCCCACCCACCCCCACCCTAATTAGAAGGACTAATTTTCTGACTTTCTGAATTTCCCCCTGAAGTTTCTATTAGAGTCCCCTGGTCTTTATTCCTTTGATCAGAAAGATGGAGTTTCTTATTGAGTATACTTCCACCCCCTGCTGTTGTGCTGAGTGTAATTGGAGCCTTCTCTCTGTGCAAAGGAGCCAAGAAGGGGAAGGGAGAGAATGAAGAGGAGGGGAAGGGATGAGGGGAGGAAAGATGAACTTGGGGCAAAACTCTTTCCAGCCTAGGTCACTTGTCCATATCCATGTTTATTTTTCTCTTCACCCCAACCTGTTGTCACTGAGATTTTAGAATTTTCACATGGTGACGTGTGCGTTCTTTTTAAGAGATTTTAGACACAGTGAGAAGAAAGGGCTCAAGTGACAGATGCTCGCAAACCTTCCTCATTTTGCCCATTTCCGTTGATTGTCATGTTGCACCAGCTCTGGGTACAAGGCCTTTGTCAACAGTTGACACTGCAGGGCGGAAGAGGTGGCCCAGTGGATAAAGTGCTTGCAGCTCAAACTGGAGAACCTGAGTTCAATCTCCAGGCCCCGAGTAAAAAAGCCTGAAGCCATGAGGGCTTCTGTCATCCCAGGGTGTTGATGGTGAAATGGGAGGCAGACAGGGGAGAATGTCCTGGAAACTCAAGATGAGCTCAGCAGAGCGAGAAGCCAGAATGAGAAACTGTCTCAGACAAGGTGGGCAGGAGAACACCTACCTGAAGGTTATCCTCTGAGCTTCCCGGGTGTGCTGTGGCATGCAAGCCCCCAGAATTGCACTTGAACTTGTGTGCATACACACAAACGCACATATGCACAAATGATTGTTTAAAATTTGTTTAAAGGTGTTATTGCAGATATTTTCTCCATGGTTATGATATTTTTATTTTATTAGCAAGATCTTTTGGGGAAGCAGAAGCTTAAACACTTTTGGGGGTATTGAGGAGGGAGGATTTCAGGGAAGGGTCTCACATGTCAAGGAAGTACTTGAGCTGGCATCTTTTTTTTTTTTAATTTTAATTTTTGTTTTTTCCAAGGTAGGGTCTCACTCTAGCCCATGCTGACCTGGAACCCACTCTGTCCCTTGAACTTATGGCAATCCTCCTACCTCTGCCTGCTGAGTGCTGGGATCAAAGACGTGTCCCACCACGCCTGCATTTCCTGGGACCCATGGTCCCCACACTGCTGAGTGCAGTTGGGACCCTGAGAAGACTGAATGATCAGTGGAGGCTGTGGGCAGGAGGCACCTGCAGCCCAGGCTGAGCCTGCGCCTCCACGGGAAATCTCTGAGGGACAAATGTCCAGCATGGGCCACCACAGGATCAGTGCATGGAGAGGGTCCAGAGCACAGCGGCCCATGTGGACCTCTGCCACAGGGACTCGTGGACATGGACCCTTTGGGTCAATGACAAGTCAACTACTATCTACTTCCTTACTGGGGGAAACTTTGCTCCCAAACCTTTCGAATCTCCCTTCTGCCTGAGTCGCATGCTTATCTCGGACACAGCTTGCTGGGTTTGCTCCATTGCCTGTTTGGGCCTATGGTCACCACCTGCTCCCTCTCTGGGGTTCATTGAAGGTTGTTGTGTCTGAGAACACATATGCTCATGTGTTCTGAGTGCTTGATCTCCAGCTGGTGGTAATTTGGGAATCGGAGCCTTGCTGGAAGAGGTGTGCTGTTGGGGGTGGGCTTATGGGTATTCTAGCCAGCTTCCCCTTGCCAGTGCTTGGTTGCCTGCTGCTGTTGTCCATCTGATGTTGGCCGAGAAGTGACTCATGCCATGCTTTCCCCTGCCATCATGAAGCTTCCCTGTGAGACTGTAAGTCAAAGTCAACCCTTTCCCCCATTGGCTGTTTTTTTGGTGCTTTGTCCAGCAATGAGAAGGTGATGCCAGCAAATGGCGAACCTTCCTCTTACCATGCTTCTGGCATCGCCCTCCCGGCCAACATGGGCTTTTCTGTGTTTTTCAGGGAAGGCTTCAGTAGAGTACGTTCCCTTCTGAAATCCTCCCTGTGCTTCCCGTGTCTTTCCTTTCTTCCTGGACTGAAGCTGTGTGTACTTTCCTCTGCCATAATCTTATGTGAGCAGTTCTGCAGCCCCTCCTCTAATCAGGTTGAGAAGTCCATTAGGACAAGTTCCCATTTTAAAATAACATCCAGTCGTCACCACTGGCAAGTCAAAACCTTTTCTTCATAGGACTGAAGCAATCACACATCCATCATTCAAAGGACATGGGGCTACTACCCTAAGCCCACTCCCTTTCTCACCTCCCTTTCCAGCTGTGGTGGGCTCCACAGCTGGAATGGGAGTCTCTCTAAACCTTGCCTTCTGCTCTATGTTCTACCACAGCTGATCTGTTGCACGGTGTCATCTTGTCATCTCGATCCCCCCACCTCCTTCATCAAGGGTGGCTATTCCTTCTCAGAGACTCCCTGTAGACCCTGCCCAGCCACACCCTCTTCAACCCTCAGTCCCCCCCCCAGCCCCACCTGACACCACAGATAAGACAACACACTTCACCCCACCACCTCCTTGCTTACAACTTTGGTGGCTCACTTGTGCTGAAGAAACTAAATCCAAACCCTCTGTCTGACCTGGCATTCCAGGCCTTTCCCGTTCTGGCACCTCTCTTTCCTGTTGAGAGGGAGGCAGGCAGCTTTGTTGGGTAGTTTAGGGTGACTGGACCCTGAATGTAAAAAAGCAAAGATGTCTTTGAGTCTGTTCACTTTGCTAGAGATCAAAGAACGACCAGACTTCTTATTTCTTGACTAGAGGTTTCCCTAGACCTGTTTTTCCATGAACAACCTGAGCTCCTCCCTGGGAGGGAGGTCCCCTTTTCCTAGAACTTAAATCTGATCCTGACATTGTGGTTGGTCAAGCCCAGCCCCTAGCCCAGATCAATCAGCCCTCCCTCTGGCTCACCTGAGCCTGAAGGTAGAGTCCACCAAAATGGGGTTATAAAGAGACCCTTACCAGGGGCAGGGTCTCACTTGCTTGCACGGTCATTTCTCCTGAACTTCCTGGTCCTGGTAAGTCCCCTCCCCCCCTCTAGTCCACATGGGCTTCTACCCCCTCCTGCCCACCACATGGCAGAACACGCTGCATTTTCTTTTCCTAATCTAATAAAGGTTCTCTAAACTTTACCCTCTGGTCTATGGATTTTAATTCTTTAATTTCCTAAGACGAGAATCCTGGGTACCCTAAATTTGTTGGTGTGTTGGCCTATTGGTGTACTGACAAGGAACCCCCAAATTTCTGTTTCACCGTCAGGGCCCCTGGACTGACTTGCTGCTCCCCAGAGGGCTCAGCACTTCTCACAGGGCAGAGAAGTATCAGCCTTCCTCCGGGAGCCTCTGATAGCATGGATGTGCCCTGATATGGTCAGTCTGCGTGACAAAATGCCATGGACTGGCATCTTACTAACAATGTATTTCCCCCACCATTCTAGGGGTTAGGGGTCAGCATGTTAGCAAGGACTGTTCTAAAGCCTCTCTCATTTGCTTGCAGATGACTGACTTCCATGTGTATACACACAATCTCTCTCTGGGTATCTGTGGCCAAGTTCCTTCTCGTAAAGACACCAGTCACATCAGATGAGAGTTCAGCCTCATTTTATTTTATTAATTTTTAGTTTTTAAAAATTATTTATTTATGAGAGAGAAAGAGAGAGAGAATGGACATGCCACTGCAAATGGCCTCCAGCCACTGCAAATGAACTCCAGATGTATGCACCACCTTGTACATCTGGCTTTATGTGGGCACTGGGGAATTGAACCCAGGTACTTAGGCTTTCCAGGCAAGTGCCTCAACCAGTTAGCCATCTCTCCAGCCCTCATTTTATGTTTTTTCTATTTTATTTATCTATTTGAAGCAGAGAGAAGGTGGAGGGAGAAATGGGCACTCCAGGGCATCCTGCCACTGCTAACAAACTCCAGATACATGGTCACTTTGTGCACCTGGCTTTATGTGGGTACTGCGGATTTGAATCCAGGCTGTTCAAGTAAGCACCTTTAACTGCTGAGCCGTCTCTCCAGCACTCAGGCTCATTTTAACTTGATGACTTCTTTAAACTCTATTTCCAAATGCTGTCTCGTCCTGAAGATCTAGGGTTAAGACTTCACACAAGCAGGCAGGGGACAGAGAATAATGCAACCCAGAACCTGTGCTCTGACCTCTGCCTCCTCTCAGACTGTCAGAGAGAGCTAGGCCATGATCTAGAATGTTGGGGACAGGGACAGCTTCTTTCCCCAGTGCCCTGCAGTTTCTCTGGGGCCCCTGAGAGGGGCCTTCCCTGTCATTCTGGAGCTTGAGGGCAGGCAGGCCTTCTACTTCAGCACAAGTCTTACTTAAGAAATACAAGGAAGATTTAAAAAACAAAACATAATCTGTGTATCCCTCCGAAGTCATATGGAGTACTTTTAGTAGAGAAAACAAGGTATTTCTCCAGCTATCCACAAGGGGGAAGACTGATTCCATTTCTTCAAGTGAAGGGACTCATGGGGTCATCATTAGCAATTCCTTGAAACTAATAATTCCATTTTTGTGTGTGTGACTGTTCCTTTCAAAGTAGTAAAAATTTCCCTCTGCGAGGATGGTGCCATTTTCTTTCCAGCTGACAACTTGCAGATGGCCTCTTGTTTGAAAGCATATTTCCAAATCATTTCCACACGTCCTCCCTGCAGGCAGTCTAACAAATGCCACAGGCAGAACCCAAGAGCTCTTTCCACGAGAAAAGTTGGGCAAATTATTTAAATTCAGGGGAAGGGAAAAAAAAATCTTTTCTCAACATCAAACAGAAAACATTCTCTCTTTGAAAATGTAAATCCTTTAAGCGTATTCAAGAATTTTAACAAGCATCCCAGAAAACTATCCTGTTACTCTTTGAAGCCCAGAAAGGGCTTTCTGAAAACAGCCACCAGCTCTTCAGGGCCAGGAGGGGGCCTTTTTGGTGACATTGGAAGTGGGAACTCTGCCTTGGGCTCTGAGCCCAAAGTCCTTGTGGTCCTTCTTTAGAAACGGAAGAGGCTCCCCCAGAGAATCAGTAGGCAAATGGAGGGATGAGGAATCTTCCAGAAAGAGGAGGCATGGGATCCATTTCCCATCTGCTCTGCATCTGGGCTTAGAAAAAAGAGCCAGCTCTGAACCGAGGGAAGGCCTCACGGAAGATGCTAAGGACAGAGGTGTGGAGAGGTTGGCCCGCACATCTGCCCTGGCTTTGCCAGGTGGCCAAGTGACAGGCATGTCAGAGGAGCTAGGCTGCAGATAGGGCCTGATCACAGCTCCAGTGCAGGGAAACAGAAAAATCAGCAGATTCTCTCTGGAAAGTGTCTCCTTAGGAAATAATTGAATGTTTCAGAGACAGGGCTTTCAGATATTTATCACAGTAGTGTTTATAAGTGGAAAAAGCTAATAAAAATCACTCACAATAGGAAAACCCGTAAGCAGCCAACAATGGATGATAGATAAAGGAGCATATTATGAAACCATGTAAATTACAACACAGCAGTGGGGTTGTTGCCATGGAAAGAGTTCAGTGGTTCACTTACATAGTTGGGTGAAAGCTGGTTACCACACAGGCTGTTCTCTTTGAAATTGATATGGAAAAGCAAAGCAACTAGAACTGCTAAAACGATTTTTTTGGAGTAAGAACAAAATGGGGAGAATCATTCTGTCTTCAAGAAAGGGTGACCACAGTGATGGGTACTGCGTGGGGCTGACAGACACACATGGGTCAGTGAGACAGAAGGAGGAACCCAGAACTAGGCTCATACAAGTACATCCAACTGATTTTTAAAATATACAGATTTATCTTAACTCCCTGACCCAGATTCTGTTTGTATATTTCAGAAGGCAGTGAGAGAGCCGGGGACAACTCAATTCCACCAACATGACATGGGATGATGGCTGACATCCTGACAGGAGGGGATCCACACCAGATCTTCACACAGGACCCAAATGAAACCTACAAGAAAGTGACAAACAAGAGACCAATCACCACAGTAAGTCTGATAACCCATGAAAGGTCAATGGAAACAGACACCAGGATACCCACCACAACCCAGGGCAAATGTCCAGAGATACTTAAGATCTCAACAATAAAGCAGACTTAAAACTCACCCACCATGACTCAGGGAACTGATCAGAAGAGAGGGCAGATAGAATGTAAGAGCCATGTTGGGGGAGAATATCCAGAGACGTCGCCCCCTCAGCAACAATGCACAAAGGGGGAAGAAAAAAAAACTGGCTTCCTCTGGTGCAGTTCATAACCCCTAACCTATGGACAGATCCAGTATGTGCACCGGGAGGGACCCCAGTGGGTAGGAGACAGAGAGGAAGGAAACAGGGACACCATCACAAGATTTGCTCATACAATGTATCTACTTATTCATAATAAAGCTATTTTAAAAAATAAATAAATAAAATATATACTTATTTATGAGAAGAAGAGAGAGAATGGGCCAGCTAGGGCCTATTACAGCTACAAATGAACTCTGTACCTGTGTGCCACTTTGTGCATCTGGCTTTATGTGGGTACTGAGGAACTGAACCCAGCCAACAAGCTTTGCAAGCAAACACTTTACCTGCTGAGCCATCTCTCTAGCTTTCCAACTGATTATTTCTTTATTTATTTGAGAGAGAAAGAGAGAAAGAGGCAGACAGTAAGAATGGGCACACACCAGGACCTCCTGCCCGCTGCAAATGAATTCCAGACACATGTGCCACTTTGTGCATCTGGCTTTACATGGGTGCTGGGGAATCAGTGTCATCAAGCTTTGCAAACAAACCCCTTTCCTGTTGAGTCATCTCTCCAGCCCCTCCAACTGATTTAATTTTTTAAATTTGTTTATTTGAGAAAGAGAAGGAAGGAAGGAAGGAAAAGAAAGGAAGGAAGAGAGGGAGAGAGGGAAGAAGGAAAGGAAGGAGGGAAGGAGGGAGGGAGAGAGGGAGGGAGGGAGAGAGGGAGGGAAGGAGGGAGGGAGGGAGGAAGCAAGCAAGCAACAAAGGAAGGAAGGGAAAGAGTGCACCAGGGCCTCCTGCAACCACAAACAAACTCCAGTACATGTGCCATTTGAGCATCCGGTTTTAGGTAGATACCGGAGAACTGAACCCAGGCTGAGGGGCTTTGCAAGGAAATGCCTTTACCTGCTGAGCCATCTCCCCAGCCCCTCCAACTGATATTTGACAAGAGCCCAAATGCTAAGGTGGGCTACGTGTTAACATTAACACCTTCCTGTTCTGTTCTTTCCTACTTAATTTCACAAGTAGACATTTCATGGCTGAAATAATTGTTAAATTATTCAAATGCATTGTATTTCTTCACAGTATAGAAAAAGATGACACGGACGTACAAAATCAATGTTAATAAGCTACAATGTGACAATAACAGCATGGGGGAAAAAATCACATCCAAACACATTTATGCTCTGATATTCTACCATCAATTTCTTAACCTACATACATTCTCACTCTGCTTCTGTATCTTGCCTCCAGTCAAGAGCTTGTTTAGCATATATATTATATATAAATATATATATAATATATATGAGAAAGAGAGAGAGAGGTGTTTTTTGAGGTGCCCAGGCTGACCTGGAATTCACTCTGTAGTCTCAGGCTGCTGAACTCATGACGATCCTCTTACCTCTGCCTCCCGAGTGCCCCGTTACTTCCTATAATTTATATGATGGAAACAGTTGAGAAACTTTGAAACTATATTAATATTCTTCTCGCCCTCAACCTCCACTGCTCTGCTCACTCTTTGATTATAAGCACGCTTGTCTTTAAATAAGGACAGGCACCTGGACTCCGTCTCCAGTCTACCTGAGAGCAGTAATGGACAAAGAAGGTCCGTAACCACATCTCCTGTCAACTATTAACTGCAATCGATTATTTTGGGGGGTGGGGGAAGTTACTTGATGTCAGAGAAGTCAGAGACAAAATTGCACAACCAAGCAACCTATAGAGATAACCTTATATAAATACCTTGTTTTCACTGGATTTTTGTTGCCGTTTTCCATTATTGTTTTTAAAAGTTAAACTAATTATTTATCTACATTATTTATTTACTCGCTTATGAGAGACAGAGACAGAGAGAAGGGGTGCTCCAGAGACTCCTTCTGCTGCAAACTAGCTCCAGATGCGCATGCCGCTTTGTGCATTTGATTTTATGTGGGTACAGGGGAGTCAAACCCAGGCCAGCAAGCCTTGGAAGCAAGTACCTTTAGGTGACGAGCCACCTTTTCAGCCCTAAATCAGATTAATTCATGAAAAGAGTTGCTTTGTGGGGAAGGGTTAGTCCTTGACTATTAATCTAATACCATTTCCACGTTGAGTGACCTGTTTCACTCTCAGGCCTGGTACTCCACATGACTGAGGAACACACTGTTGCTAGAGTAAAAAAATTAAAAACCTTTACTCTGAAAGAGACCTTGCTGAAAGGACCAACAGCAACAAAGCTACCGAATAGACTTGCTGACTGCATACCTGACCATGAACTAGTGTCTGACCATGTAAATAACTTGAAAACTCAGAACATGAAACACTGACACCAAAGCCCAATGAGAAGATACTTGGTAGCCGGGAAGAGACCTTTTACCAGAGAGGAAGTGCAAATCACAACCACAGTGAGCTGCCACCCCCTGCCCGTCGTCAGGATGGCTAGTACAAAATGGTGACAATCTTTACACTGGGGAAGAGCTGCAGAAATAAATGGGATTGTGCAGATCCTGCTGGTGAGAATGCAAAGTAGGACGGCCATTCTGGAAAGGAGATCCTTACAGATGAAGCAAGCAACTCCAGGAACAGAGCGGCCATATTTCCAGTGCTGCAAACTTTCATGCTGTCTGGTGAGTTCTTTGTCTCACGACCATGCAAAGTTAGACCCATAAGGAATGAGCAAAGCAGAGGGGAATTATTGAGAAAAAGGTGGGAGAGCCCCAGAGCCTCAGAGCAAACATGCTTAGGATCCCACCAGCATTCAAAGACGAGAGAGCCAGAGAAAAGGAAATTTTATACCTCTTGAGTTAGAACTCAAAGTGGGTGACTCAGCAGTGAGGGTCTAAGGGCATCTGTACCTGGGAGGGACCTCTGGGTGGGCTAGTACATTATCTAATGAAAGAGGTAGCTATTTCTCCCACCTCCTTAGCACGCCTTTAGGTGAGGGATGATCTCTTGACCATGTGAGTGATTGACAGGCCCATTGGATTCACTCACTTTTTAAGTTTTCACTACCATACAAAGATTTAGGTTTCATTATGGTGCTTTTCAAACAAATTTGGCTTTTTGTTTTCCTCCCCTCTCTTTCCTCTCCTCCTCCTGTGTTGCTCCCCCCATAGCCTACAGGTTCCCCTCTGTTCTCTGGTTCCCCTTTCCTTCATTCATTATCTGCACTCACTCTCACGCCCCTTGTTTGCTTACATACAAGCATTAACATTAGGATCTGCATATAAGAGAACATGGAATTTTTGTCTTTCTGAGTCTGGGTTACCTCATTTAGTGTATATATATATATATATATATTTTTTTTTTAATATAAATTTATTGTCCATAATGAGTTACATTGTTTAGTGGGCAAACCATGAGTTGTTGTTATCCCAAATTCCCCAATTCCCCCCCTCCCCATCCCTGATCAGTTGGATATCCTCCTCCATGGGCTGTCTGTATTAGTCCTTGTGGCAAGGGATCCTGGATATCCTAGTACTCAGTCTGGTCTTCCTGGCCCAAGTGTGTTGTTACTGATGGGTGCCATGCCTCTGGACCATCTCCCCCACCATGGCTCTCACAATCTTTCCGCCCCCTTTTCCACTCAGTTCCCTGAGTCGTGGTGGGTATTAAGGTTGCCTTAATGTTGCGAGTTTAGGGGTCCTTGTGTCGAAAATCCTTGGTTTCTGTCTCATTGGCCTATCCTGTGTTGATTGAATGGCTGTGGTTATAGGTCCCTTGTTCATCTGTCATTGTCTGCTGGGTTCCCTATGGATCCTCCACTTTATGACTGTGGTGGCTCCTCTAAGTTTTATTTATATTTATTTGTAAGGAGAGAGAGCGAGATTGAGAGCATGGGTGTGCTAGGGCCTCTAGCCACTGCAAACGATCTTCAGATGCATGCACCACTTTGTGCGCCTGGCTTTACGTGGTGCTGGGGAATCAAACCTGGGTTGTTAGACTCGGCAGGCAAGTGCCTCCATTGCTGAGCCATCTCTCCAGCCTATCATTGAGTATATTTTTCTATTCCATCCATTTTCTTGCAAATTTCACACCTTCCTTTTTCTTTACAGCTGAGTACACTTCCATTATGTACACACTCCACACTTTCATCATCAGTCAGCAGTTGATGAACATCTAGGTTGATTCCACTCCTGAGCTATTGTGAACAGAAAGCAATATACATGATTATGCATGGATCTCTATGGTAGGATATTGAGACCTTTGGGGATAAGCCCAGGAATGGTGTAGCTGGGTCACGTGACAGTTTACGGACACCCAGGACCAAAGGACTTTGTTCCTCTGGTCAGGATCTGGCTCTTTCCCTTTATATGGTATTTATGAAAGAGAGAGAGAGAGGAAGAAGAAGAAGGAAGAAGAGGAAGAGGAGGAGGAGGAGCAGGAAGAGTGTCATGGTTTGATCCAGGTGTCCCCCACAAACAAATGAATGTGTGCTGATGGATCGATCCTCAGCTGATGGCAGTTTGGGTTTTACAACCTTGATGAAGCTGTGTTGTCAGGGGCGGGCTTATGGGGTTATAAGCCAGCTTCCCCTTGCCAGTATTTGGCACACCTTCCTGCCGCTGTTTGCAGTGCTGTGGCAGAGGTGATGTCCAGCCCTCTGCTCATGCCATCGTTTTCCCTGCCAGGATGGAGTCTCCCCTCGAGTCCGTAAGCCAAATAAACCCATTCCTCCACAAGCCGCTTTTGCTTGGGTTCTTTCTTCGCAGCAACTAGAAAGCTGACTGCAACAAAGAGGAAGAAAGAAGAAGCACACCAGGGCTTCCTGCTACTGTAATGAACCCCAGGTGCATGGGCCACTTTGTGCATCTGGCTTTATGTGGGTGGTGGGGAATTGAACCTAGGCCTTTAGGCCTTGCAATCAAGTGCCCTTAACTGCCAAGTCACCTCTCCAGTCCTTCAAATGGTATTTTAAATGCTATGTGATGTTCCCCTTTCTAATGTTACCAGGAAAACAAAGTGAGGTCTTTCCTCCAGACCTCCAAGCCCGCTACTGTCCACCTACAACACTGGCAACAATTACATTCTTGGGCATTTACCCTAGAGGATTGAAGACATGTTCACACCAAAATACAATCTACACAAATGCTTAAATCAGATGTATTCATCATAACCCCAAACTAGAAATAATCCAGATGCCCTCCAATAGGTGAATAATTAAACAAACTGTGTTCTGCTCATACCATGAAATAATACTCAGACATAAAATGGAATGAGTTATTCACACATGCACAGCTTGGGTGGGTGTCCAAAACATTATGCTGAGTAAAATCAGCCAATACAAAAGGCTATGCATTATAGGATTGCATTTTTATAGCATTGCTGAAATGAGGGAATTTTAGAAACAGAGAACAGTTCAATGGCTGGATTCACAAATAGTGTTTTGTTGTTGTTGTTGTTTTTTTGTTTTGTTTTGTTTTTTCGAGGTAGGGTCTCACTCTAGCCCAGGCTGACCTGGAATTCACTATGTAGTCTCAGGCTGGCCTTGAACTCACTGCGATCCTCCTACCTCTTCCTCCCGAGTGCTGGGATTAAAGGCGTGAGCCACCTCGCCCGGCTTGGATTCACAAATAGTTTAAGGTGCAAGGAGAGAGAGAGAGAGAGAGAGAGAGAGAGAGAGAGAGAGAGAGAGAGAGAGAGAGAGAGAGAGAGAGAGAATGGGTACACCAGTGCCACTAGCCACTGCAAATGAGCTCAAGATGCATGCATCACTTTTTGCATCTGGTTTACGTGGGTATTGGGGAATCAAACCCTAGGTTGTTAGGCTTTGCAAGCAAGTTCCTTAACCACTGAACAATCTCTCCAGCCCTCATTGTTTCTTATAACTACACATGAATCTGCAATTAACTCAAGATTAAAAGTTTAATTAGGGCTGGTGAGATGGCTAAATGGTTAAGCAATGGCCTGCAAAACCTACCAACCCAAGGTGGATTCCCCAGGACCCATGTTAAGCCAGATGCACAAAGTGATGCACACATCAGGACTTTGTTTGCAGTGGCTGGAGGCCCTGATGTGTCCATTCTCTCCCCCTCCCCTCTCTCTCCTTGCAAATAAAAATGTCATAGTCAGCCACATGCTGCTGGGATGAATCTCCAAACCAGGCAGTTTATGGGAGGAAAGGATTTATTGAAGCTACAGATCCAGGGGAAGTTCCATAATGGCAAAAGAGGCTGGTCCCCTTTCACAGGTCCAAGTAGAGAGAGAGAGACCATCAACAGCAACACACACACACACACACACACACACACACACACACACACACACGTGCGTAAAACAAGTGGGGGTGGGGTTTCTCCCCTTTATATAGCCATAGGGTGGGATCTTGCAACCCTGTCCCAGACTTGTTGGCTTCCAGAGTCTCTGGTATTTCCTTTCTGCACTGCCCTCCCAGGAAGGGATGTTCATTTCTAGCTTCCCTACATCCTGCCCCTACTGAGAGGCTGCCTTCTTATGAATGTCCTCAGAGACCCACCCAAGATTACTAAAATGATCAAGTTGACAGCAAAACTTAACCATCACAAATAAGTTAAAAGTTTCATTAAAATAAACAAAGATGGGGACCCATACCCATGGTCTGTGTGGCTGGGGGCTTTTCATCATGAACCTCATGTTCTGCTGGGGTCTGAATGGGCTGAGGTATGTCATCAGGCATAGTGTGTATTACCGGGGACACCTGGGTACTAAGTTAGAACCACAAGGTGGTGGCAGGGAGAGTCCTCAGATGGCAAGTGAGTCCACTCTGAGCTCTGAGGACACTTCCTTGCCTCAGGATAGGGGGATGGCACAGGAGGGGCCAGGATGACAGACCTGTCCCCCCATCTGTGTGGAGGTGCTATTCAGAATGCAGAAGCACCACTGCCCAGCAGGACGTATCCCCAGCAGAGTCTTGAGGATCCGAGCCCTGCCTGCGGGCAGTCTGCCACAGTTAAACATACAGCTCCCAAGTGAGCTCCTCTGTCAGCTCACTAACATCCATCAGCAACCAGCAAATGAGTAGGCAGGGTGCGGTGAGGGCTGTCTCTCCTGATGATGATTAGCTAAGAATTCTAACTAGAGCAGCTTTCTCCAATTAAAAACGCCATGTAATTGTTTCTTCCCACAAATCTTAGCACTCCACCTAGTAACCGAGAAGTAAACATGACATGATTTATCATGTTGTAAGGTCCACGAAATGTTGTGTTGATCTGTTAACTGGCCCTAATGAGGGCCAGGCTGTCAGAGAGGTAAATAAGCAAGCAGACTGAGGGAATGGTGAGTCTAAGGAGGTGTGGTGTTCAGTCAAGAGTGCTGCGAACACTGGCACCTCCTGGGGGAAGCCGTAATAACCACAGAACCAAAGGGGGAATATGGCCCAAGCAGATGAATTGAGAAAGGGGAAGCAGGCCAGGAATCCTGGGATGGGAAAGGGACTCGTTCTTTGTTCTCAGTGGCACAAATGCTGAACCTAAAATAAAACCCATCTGTGGTGGTTTGATTGGGGTGTCCCTCATCAACTGAAGTGTTCTGAATGCTTGGTTCCCAGCTGATGGCAATTTGGGAATTGGAGACTTGCTGGAGGAGGTGTGCTGTTGGGGGTGGATTTATGGGTGTTACAGCCAGCTTCCCCTTGCCAGTGCTGGGCACACTCTCCTGCTGTTGTTGTGCACCTGATGTTGGCCAGGAGGTGATGTCCAGCCTCTGCTGATGCTACAGTTTCTACTGCCATCATGAAGCTTCCTCTCAAGTCTGCAAGCCAAGATAAATAGCTTTCCTTCCATCAGCTGCTGTGGGTGGGGTGCTTGCTTTCTGCCCGCAAGGAGAATCTGACTGCAATGCCATCTCATTACCTTCTTTCTGTTACCGGAACTCAGGAAGTTTTGCTACCTCAGGGCCTCTGGACTTGCTTTTCCCCTTGCCTCGGAGTCCTGACTCTGGATCTGTACTGCATGGACTCCTCTCCTCTCTCTCTCTCTCTGAAGGACCATCCCTGACCACTGTCTCTAAATTGGCTTCCGGCCCCACCACCTTCACACAGTTCCTTGACACATCCCCTTGACCATCTCCTTCAAAGCAGTGACCTGCAGGAAGCATCCAGCCATTTTATTAGCTTTTTATTTTTGCTCAAATTGGAAGTTCGAGCCGGGCATGGTGGCCTGCACCACCAAGCCTGTTTGAACTTTTTTTAATGTGTGTGTGTGTGTGTTTTATTCATCATCTCTGTTTTAAACCTTTCATTGACAACCTCCAAGATCATCATCCCCTCCCACCACCCTCCCTTTGCCCCCTCCCCAACCCACCCTCTACTGAATTCCTTCTTGCCAACTAGTCTCTCTTCTATTCTGATGTCATCATCTTTTCCTCCTATTATGCAGGTCAAGTGTAGGTAGCGTCAGCCACTGTGAGTGGTCAGCAACCACTCTGTGTCTGGAAGACAGGATTGTAAAGCACTCCTCTCCTTCCTTAGGTTCTTACATTCTTTCCTCCACCTCTTCCATAATGGTCTCTGAGCCTTGGAGGGTGTGACAGAGATGTCTCACGCAGTGCTGTCACTTCTTCTCAGCACTTTGGTGAGTTTTGAGTCTCCCCAGTGGTCACCACCATCTGAGAAGAGAAGCTTCTCTAATCAAAAGTGAGAGCAGCATTACTATATGGGCATAAACATAAGGATTTAGAGGGAAGTTTAGTGGGCATGATGTGTGTGTGTTAGTGCCAATTGGCAGGGCAGGATCATAGCCTGGTTATCAGAAATGGCACCCAGATCCTACCCTGGCTGTGCCAAGGACTCACCCTGCACCCAGAGGCAAGGCCCTTCCTGACTCTGGGCCCCAGTGTCTACCAGACAGGTGACCTCTTTCTTGGTTTGTATCCCAGTCAGCCTCTCTGTCCAGTCCACTGTCACTCCTGTGGAGTGAGGAGGGCTTGCTTCACAGATCCCTCAGGGCTGAGATTCTTGTGCCCAAGGAGCCCACCTTAGTGCTTAAGACCAACATCCCCACTGAAGGAGCTAGTTGGAACCGTCTTGCTCATACCTGACTGGCTGCAAGAGTGATGGGCAAAGCAGGCCTCTCAGGTTTGTAATTTGACTTGGCACAAATCACTTCAACATCCCGAGCCTCAGTTTCCTCGTCTATCATATATTTACCAGTGCAGCCAATGGCATTAAACAAAGTAATAATACAAACATATGCAAAGTGCCTGGCATAAGGAAGTGATTAATAGATGTCAGATTGCTGATCTGATTAAAAAGGTAACATTGACAGAAGAGAAAAAAAATTCCCAACAAAAACAGGTCATCCAAGGAATGAGCCTTGTGCCAAGACAACAGGGTGGGTGCAGGGCATTGGGTTCGAGCCTTGTCTGAGTGAGACTTGGAAACAGAGGTGTGCCTGTCCCAAGCAAGGATTCTGGTGCTAGATAGTTCTAGAGTCCAACAACACTGAGAAACTAAAGCCGTCATCTAGAAGTCTGTTTCCTGGCTAACTTTAGCTCTTCCAAGCAATGATGTGACAGTCACTGAGGGGGTCTGACAAGCAAATTCCAGAAGTCCCTATGGGCTTGAAGACCCATTTAATGGGTCCCCAAGATGTAGCGTAGTGTGGGACAAGGGTTAAGAAATGAGGAGAAGAGAATACAAAGTTGTGCTGTGGTTATGGCTGTTTATAAAAACGTCTGCGTTAGAGGCAGGATCTGGAAGATTAGGACAGGGAAGATTAAAAACAGTTGATTTGCTTGAGTGATGGGATTAGGGGTGATTAAAGCAACATTTCTGTCACGGTTGTTATAGTGTGGTCTGTGCCATTTTTTTTTAAGTCAAAAAGGGAGGATTACAATGGAGTCTGTGTACCTCAGGGAGACTCTGAAGCTGTTTCCTTCCTCTTCTCTCCTCCTTTCTTCTTTCTTTTCTATCTTTCCTTTCTTCACCATTCTCTCTCTCTTTTCTCTCTTCTTCTTCCTCTCTCTTTCTCTCTCTCTCCTCCTTCTCTCCTTCTCAAGCTCTCAGACTCTCCTACTTGCTATGATTTAAAATGGTTCTTGCTCCAACAGGGGCTATTGAGCAGAAAGTTTTGGAGACTTATAGTAGCTTAAAGAATGCTAAAATTGTTACTGGTCAAAAGTCTGTCCACTACATGCTCAAAGTCAATTAGCAGAGAGGCAAGGCAGTGGAGAGGAGTGGCTCACGGCACCCAAGGGCCATCTAGAATTCTGAAGGAGTCATTTTCCAAGCAGGCTGATTGAGAGGTGGCTTCCATGGTAGATAGATGCTGAGCACAGACACAGGGGGTCTGTGGCCAAATGACATTTCTCATTCTTGTCACTGATCAGCCAGTGAGAAACCATCATTAGACTTTGTCATCAGTATGGAGGGCAGTTAAGAGCCACGAGGGCAAATGCAGAGCTGGGGCAACAATGAACATGTACTTTAGGGGCCTCCTATCCTCAGGTAGGGGTCAGTTTTTTCCCCAGGCAGAATGCATCTGGACACACAGGCTTCTTGAAGCAAGAGCAGATGTGCTATAGCAAGCAAACTGTCCTAAAGAGCCATTAGACCCACAGGTCATATCTGTACCCTTTGTGTACCACGAGGGGGAAGGTTGATGGAGCCTGCCTTGGAGAGCCCATGGTAGGTGGAGAGGCTGAGCTGAGGCCGGTCTGGCTGGATATTAGGGACAAGACTAGCCTTCCAGAGCACTCCCTAAGATCTCTTGACTGCTGGGGGTCAGTGCAATTATTTTCTTAAAAAATATTCTTATTTATTAATTTGTAAGGAGGGAGGGAGAGAGAGAGAATATATGGGTAACCAGGGCCTCCTGCCACTGTAAACGAACTCCGGACACATGCACCACTTTGTGCATCTGGCTTTATGTGGGTACTGTGGAATCACACCCATGCTGTCCGGCTTCACAAGCAAGCATCTTTAACCACTGAGCCATCCCTCTAGTCCAGTTCAATTATTTTGAACATGAATCCATATAAGACACATTTGTAGGTACTATCCTCATAATGCTATGCAGGCGAATTCCCATTAAATCCTGCCCACTCAGGTTAGGAACTGGGAAACATGGGGTTTGCCTGAAGTTCAAGGCCACACACCCTTATCAATGTCAGTGCATAATTCCAAGCCCCCATGTCCCTTCCTGCTTGCTGCCATGAGGAGAACGGAACAAATGCTACAACAATGGAGATGCAGGTCCCCTTGTCACCTAACCTCCCCAAGGTGCCCACCGCCGCCGCTGCTGGTGTGAGCTGCTTGGGGGAGGTGGCGTGCTCTGTGAGTGGACAGATCAGACAGCCTGACAAAATGATCCTTCAAGGACAGCCATCATGGATGAGAAATCTCACTGAGAGCCGGGAGGAAAGCAAATCCTTCTTCCACACAAGCAGAAGGACGTGTGCAACCTTTTTTTTCTTCTGGAAATCTGTTGACAGCGAAGGCAAAACCACAGCATGCAATCCTGTGTCTGCTGAGGGCCAGAGCCCCTCAGGATAATGTCTCAGGGTGCCTCCCTCTGAAGCAGCCTTGGGGAGGGAGGCACCCCCACCTGCCTGGGCTCAGCGCCCACTCCACTGATCATCACTGGCTTTCAGCAACACCTTATCACCAAAGCACATCTTATACCAATCAAAGAGGAATGTGCGGCATCAGACCTCATCTTCCCTGGGCTGCATCCAGGTTAATCTTCCCAAAGCCTGACATCTTCCCAGTCAGTAAGCAAGTCCGCCCTCTTCATGCCTCGGGCACACAGGGTTTCTTTGTGACCCTCCCTCTCCTTTTCCCCAACTAACATACCCTTAAGAATTCCCTCTCTCCATCACTCCCACACTCATGCTGGAAGCTGTGTTAGGCTCTATTTTGGCTCATGCATCTAGCTGATGGCTTTCAAATAGTCCCTTTATGAACCAGTCTTAGGTGGCCCTAAAGGACAATCAGACAGAAGAGACACTGTCTACAGAGGAAGGGAACTCAGAGCTCTCATGCCATCTTCCTCTACCACCTACTCTTAAAAGTACCCCTTCTTGGGCTGGAGAGATTGCTCAGTGGTTAGGGTACTTGATTGCAAAGCCTGATGGCTCAGGTTCTATTCTCCAGTACCCACATAAAGCCAGATAGACAAAATGGCACATGTGTTTAGAGTTTGTTTGCAGTGGTAGGAGGCCCTGGTATACCCATATTCTCTCTCTCTTTCTTTTCTCTCTCTCTGACACACACACACACACACACACACACACACACAACTCTGTGTGTCTGTATCCCTCTCTGTCAAATAAATTTTAAAAAATATTCTTTGAATCACCTTTAAGTACCACTTGCAGCCCTGACATGACTTAACCATGTGATGAGGTGCAGGGCAGTGTCAGGGTCGGACCTGAATCCAGGCTCCCATCCTGCCCTATGCAGTCTGTTCTCACTTTTTGCATCAAGTGAATCCAGTGTTTCATACTTCTGGCTTATAATCCTCCTTCCCTCTTTTCCTATGCTGGAATCTCTGAGCAATGGATTATGGGAGACAATCATGTGACCAGGACTTTCCACGACTGTGCTAGCCCTGGGTCTGTGTAAGGGACAGAGATGATGAGTATCAAGACCAAGGGCACCAAACCATCCTGGGGACCTGCTGTTCTTCAGTACCAGTGACAATCACTATCAGACTTGCAAGGGACATTGATTCCCATGAGGAGTCCTTTCCCTCCTTTGTTAATGTGTCCAGAGTCAGACAGGCTGGTTGGTCATGGGAGAGCACACAGTTTAGGTGGTGGGTCAATGGAGTGTGTGTCAAGAGAGCCATTCTCAGAACATGACCCCCAGGAGCCCTCCTCTCCAGAGGGCCTTGTCTAGGGCGACAAACCCAAGCTCGCTTTCTGGAGTTCAAGGAATCTGGGTTCCCTTGTGAAAGGCACTTGCTGGCCATGGGATTCTGGGCAACAGGACAGCAAGGACTGGAGGGACCTTGTCAACCATGGATTAAAAGAACAAGGACATGGACATCACATTCGCCTTTTTGTGCAATACCCACAAGTACCTTTCCAGGCCCAACACATACCTGTGCATGCGTGTGCGCACGCACACACAGATAGAGAGAAAGAGAGACTGCCCCTGGTACACATCTTTCAAGTCTAGCTGAAATGTGCTGAGAAAATGGGACCCAAGAGAAATCCGAGAGACCCCAAAGGGAAAAATGAATCCTATGTTTATAAAATGAAAGCACAAGGGTCTCAGATTTATTTTGATTGCCTTTCTATTTTCAGGCATTTTTAAACAACATTCCATGTTTTATTTTGACATAATCCTAGATTCGTAAGAAATAATACATATTCCATGTTCCCTGTTGATGACAGCACACGAAGCTGCTATTTCATCACTGTTAGGATAATCTGTTATAGTGCTGATCTCGCTCACATATTCCATGGTTGGAACTGCACTGTTTTCCTGAGAGAGAGAGAGAGAGAAAGAGAGAGAGAGAGAGAGAGAGAGAGAGAGAGAGAGAGAGAGAGAGAGAGAGAGAGAGAGAACAGTTTTATCTTGTGTTTGTTTGCATCTCCCCAGTCAAGATGCAGAACAGTTCCAAAACCAAAGGATCCCCATGTTACCTTCTATAACCACATCCACCTCCCTCTGGCCCTCACCCCTGATACTGCTAGCCTGTGGTCTATTGCTCACAATCCATTACTTCATGATGTAGAGAACTCATGCAGTCAGGAGCTTTTGGGAATGAGCTTTGTCAGGTAGCTCAATTCTCTAGAGATTCATTCTGGTTCTTGCAGGGATCATTCATTTGTTCCTTCTACTGTTCGGTGGTTTTCCAAGGCTGTTCTTTTTTAAGAGAAGGGGCTTTATTTCACAATTACAATCATAATAACCAACACCTTCAGACTCATGTCAATAGCCTCTGTGCTGAGTTCTACTGTAATCCTCGCCTCCTCTTAGACTGGCCATGGCTGATACCCCCATGGCTGGGTACCCCCCATACAGAAGGGGCAGCAGAGGCATAAACAGAGCCACTGCTCAAAGCTCAGAGTGTAGTTGTCACCTTCTTGTTGCTAAGACAAGATACCCGACCAGAAGCAGTTTATGGGAGGAGAGACATGGCTGATTTCAGCTTGCATTTTCTTTTTAAAAAAATATTTAATTTTTATTGGTAAGCAGAGAGAGAGAGAGAGAGAGAGAGAGAGAGAGAGAGAGAGAGAGAGAGAGAGAGAGAGAGAGAGAGAATGGGTATGCCAGGGTTTCTAGCCGCTATCAAGGAATTCCAGATGCATGAGCCAATTTGTGCATCTGGCTTTATGTGGGGTACTCGGGAATCAAACCCAGGTCATTAGGCTTTGCAAGCGAGCACCTTAACCACTGAGCCATCTCTCCAGTGCTCAACTTACATTTTCTAGAGTAAGTTTCACCATGGTAGAGAAAGCATGGCAGAGCAGAGGCTGGGCACCACATCTTGTCACATCATCTGGGCGGGGGCAGCAAGAGTGAGCTAGCTCTGAACACCCAGTGGGCTGGACTGATAAACCCCAAGGCCCGCCCCCAGTGACACCCCTCCTCCAGCAAGGCTCCACCTCCCAAAGGCTCCACCAGCTGGGGGGTTGAGTTTGTGGCTTAATCACAGACACATGAGGCCGTGGGGGACATTGCATGTTCAAACTACCATTTGGAGCTTCTCCCAGATTATTGCAACCTGCAGGGTTTGGGAGGAATGATGTCACCTATCTGGACCCATTTCCTCACCATTGATCACAGGGTTTATGGGAAGAATAACGATTTTTACCTTGAGCCAGTGACTGTTATTTATCATCAATGACAGAGACAGCAAGGGTTCTGGAACATTCTACAAAACAAAGCTAGTTTGGGAGCTATGAACATCCACCTGCCTCCCCCCCCCCTTCTCCTGTGGTCATGCCTGGTAAGAAGTGTCAGCCCCTAATTTAGTTCCAGAATATTAACTTTTCATGTGTTGTCTATAATAATTGATATTATTCAACACACCAGAGATAGAACCCAGTGCATCACACACGCTAGACAATCACTCTACCACGAGCTATAGCCCCAGCCCCCTTGTTACCTTCCATTTTGGGACAGGCTCTCTCTCAAGTAGCTGTGATGACAGCCTGAGACACCAGGTGAGCTAGAAAATTGACTTTTAAAATGTCTTCTGTGTGGCCATAGGCTGGCAGTCAGGAGATAGGGCCTTTATCTGAATCTTTTCCCCTCCTATGCTGGCTTCCTAGGTCTGTAGCCACAGCAGAGGAAAGCCTTGAGGCTTTCGTTTCTCATCTTTCTGGTGGCTCGAGGACCGAAATAGAGGCGTGGGCAGAACACACCCTGCTTCCTGCGCCTCCAGCTTCTGGTGGGTCCAAGGCCTCTGCTTCATCACACTTCAGTGTGCTGTGTGTGTGACCGTCTCCCTTCTCTGATCAGGACTCTAAGAATTGGATCAGGACCCACCCTAATTCAATGTGACCCCATCCAGACTAATTATGCCTGTGAAGACTATTTCCAAATGTGATCACATTTATTTGTACCAGGGGTTAGGATTTCAGCATTGGGGAGGGGGCCCAATGCAACTGACTACTCACTGTCCACTCTGAGGGTGCTCTACTCTGGGGCCATTCTTCTTAGACCAGAGCTGTCCACCTTCAAAGTCCAAAGTACT
This sequence comes from Zapus hudsonius, assembly GCA_004024765.1. Classification (NCBI taxonomy): domain Eukaryota; kingdom Metazoa; phylum Chordata; class Mammalia; order Rodentia; family Dipodidae; genus Zapus; species Zapus hudsonius. The sequence goes on from PVHP010016708.1 coordinate 22,898, forward strand.
TGAGGAGATGAGGCAGGAGGATCTCAAGTTGAGGGTCTTCCTGGGTTATGGAGTTGCAAGGCATGCCTAGGCAACTTGGTGAGAGCCTGTCTCAAAATGCAAGGTCACAAAGGGGCTGGGCTACAGCTCGTGGTAGAGTGACTGTCTAGCATGTGTGACACACTGGGTTCCATCTCCGGTGTGTTGAATAATAGATACACATGAAAAGTTAATTTTCTGGAACTCAATTACAGGCCTTACACTTCTTACAACTCATGGTTTCAGACCTGCTGATGGCCCCAATCTACCCTTTACACAGAGAGCTAGAACCAGGAATAACCTTTTTAAGCAAGACAGACTCCATGTTGGACAAGAGTTCTTTGCCTCACACAAGCTCACAACTCCTGAAGTCCCTAGAAGAGAAAGTCCTCTCTGGAAGAGTGGCTCCGAAGTGTCAGGCTCATTCAGACTGACATACAGAAAGTTCCCAGTGAGGTCAGAGAGTGTGGTTTCTTTGAGAGTTCCCGCTACCTTCTGTGACAGCACAAGGGAGTCAGGGATTCCCTAGGTCAGCAATCGGCTCACCCTGTTCTGTTCTGGATACCCAAGTCACTAGGTACCTACTGGTTTGCATAAGCTGCTCATTAAAACCGGATGTATGGGACACTACCCCAGGCATGCATGGGGTGAGGAGAGGAGCAGTTGTCCCTCAGATTCCTCAGTGAGCATGCTCAGCTCTGCTTCTCTCCACTGTGAGGTGTCCAGGAACCAGGTCAGGTAATATTGTGGGGAACTTTCCCCTGTAAGACTCATCCTTGACCTTGAGGAAAGGAGGCCTTTTGGGCCCAAATGCTTTGTCCCTGGTGAGAACTATTCTAGCAGTTAGAAACACACCACCAGGTAGCAAGAGTTGCGAGTCACGGGCATCACAGAATCTGGTAGAGCAGACTCTTGGATCTGTGTTCTTAGGCAACTGGCTCCACTATGATTGCTAGGAATAAAAGGATAAACCTCACAGGATTCAACTTGCTGTCAGTGAAAGCCAGGAAACACAACAAGAGAGCCTCAATTTCAGGAACAAGACTACATCCCAGCAAGGGCATGCGAACCTCCTGTTAGCTTCTCAGAGCCATGTCCTGGGCAAGCCAAAACTTCCGGCTTTGCCACACAGGGCTCTGGCTTTAATGAGGCCAGCCTCTTAATGACAGGTACAAGTGGTTCCAGGAGAGAAAAGCCTGAATGATCCAAGCTGGAAGTTTTCTTTCAGGAGGCATTAGCACGGGACTAATGGATTTGTAATTTAAGAAATTTGTTTTCTCCTACAAAGACCTCCTACATGCTAATACACTTATGCCCAAATATAGAGCCCCAGGGCTTTAAAGAGAGTCTCGAGAGCTGAGGTCACCTCTGGCCAATCACAGCAACCTCCTGGGCAGCTGGACACTCAACAGCCAACAGTGTCTGTAAGATCTGTGAAGGGATGATACCTAAGGCCAAGTCAGGAGTGGAATGGGGGTGGGAAAGGTTGTTAAAGTCAACTGGAATCTTCCTGAAACCCACCAGCCATTAGCTGGGCGGAGCTAGGGCGCCCAGAAAGGGTAAGAGCTGCTGGCCAAAGTCCAGGGACTGAACTCTGCCTCACCCCACTTTGTCTGGGCCTTGGTGACTCTTGTGGCCCATGCAGAAAAGTACAGACCTGGGCTGGAAGCCTTTGTGAGTATCACCGCAGCCGCCACACTCCAACAAGTACACCTCTGCTGTTTCTCCATCCTTTGCTCTGGCGAGCTATCTGTGTCCTACTTCTGCCTTCACTCTGTCCCAGAAAACGGCTACTGGGGACCTCCAGACCATCTGTCTCTCCCATCCTTCCCTTAGCCTACTTCCCTTCACTGGAGGCAGAGAGTCCCTTCTGTCACAAGGTAAAGTGGACATACAGGAACCTGCCTGTCAGTGAGATCTCATTGTCCGCATGCTATAAACCTGAGCCCAAAGTCCAGAGCACAGTATGGCCTACATTTCCTCTGTAGTGATCTGATGCAAAATGTCCCCCATAGCCTCATGTGTTTGTGACTAAGCCTCATACTTAGTTCCCAGCTGGTGAAGCCTTTGGAAGGTGGAGCCTTGCTGGAGGAGGGTTGTCACTGTGGGCAGGCCTTGAGGTTTGTTAATCTAGCCCAATGGGTGTCCTACCCGCCCACGGGTTGGTCTCAGCGAGAGCCCTAGAGAAGGGGTGAGAATGAGGGGGATGGAAGGGAACAAGAGATGTGAGAGAATGCAGCAAAAAGATATTCCAATCAAACTCATTTTATTCCAAGCAGGCAGTACTTTAAATATCTTTTCCCAGGGGCGGCTACTTAGGAATTAGCATAACCAGGTTGCTAGGTAGCCTGGCCACAGCAAGGGTCATGTGATCTCTAGGAGGAAGCCTGCAGGCGGAGAAAGTTTAGGAGAGAGATAGAAACTAGCATTGGTTAGTACGATAAAGAATAGAGACCTTCAAAACAAATGTTGATGCAGTTTAAGGCTCAAATAATAGCTCCCCACAAATGGGTATTGATGGCTAGTTCATTCTTGCTGCTTCCTCACAGCTGATGTGATAAGATGTGATGCGCTGGAGGTCTGCTCTGCCATGCTTTCCCTGCTATGATGAAGCTTCCCTAGAAACTATAAGCCAAATTAAACCCTTTCCTTCCATAAGCAGCTTCTGGTCAGGTGTTTTTTGTTTGTTTGTTTTCCCCCCAGCAATGAGAAGGTAACTGTAGCATCCTCTTCCTTGGGTCCTCTAGTACTATACAACAGGCCAGGCTACCTTCCCCTCCCAAACCCCAGGAGGTGGCTGCTCACCAGTATGCAGCCTGGGATAATTTAGGACCTGGCTATTTTGTGCTGCTTTATGCCATCTGTAAAGTGGGATAATTAACTGGACTTGCCATGCATGTAAAGAGTCCAGAAGAAAGCCCAGTAGAAGAAATGCTCAAGGTGTTGCTTGCCACTAACCCATTACCCTTGCCTACCTGTGTTCCCGGCCAGGACACCTGAGTCAGGGAAAAGGTACAGGGGAGGGTGATACACCCTGAGACCCAACCCTGCCACACTGCCCTGTATCTGGGGACTCACTGCTGCGGGCCATCCGGTCAAGCCAGAGGTGGTAGGCCATCCCCAGAGCTGACTCAACTACAGTGTAGCTCTGATGACCAGCTGGGAGTGTGGGCAATAGCAGAATTCATCCCATAGAGAGATCTCTGCCCTCCCTGTTCCTCTGCCTCCAAAGAAGCAGGTCTTTCCGGAGGCCAGGGACTCAGCTGCCTCGCTCTGCAGCAGATCTCAGAGGAGGCCAGGAGCATTCCTGCGGTCCAGATTTCCGCATGAGTAGACACCCTGCCCTTCCTGATTGCCATGTGTGGCTGGCAGACTCAGCGGGGCAGCACACTCCTCCTGTAATGCACCTCTCTGCACTCTGGCCACATCTAATCAGCTCCAGGTGGATGGCCAGAGCCCAATGCCTGCAGGGAGGGGATCCAGGGGAAATGGTTCCAACTTCACAAGCCCAGAAACCATTATAGATAAGCGCTGCCTAGCAGTACTCCTGCGCCTCCAGCCTTTGTGAAGGCTTCTCTGAAAGCCTGGGAGGTGGGGCTGGGGGATGAGCAGCAGGTGTTCTGTGTAGTTCCCCAGGACTCCCTCCCCACAGGGGCACCCCAAGACTGGCAGGCCCGTGTCTGCACTTCAGGCAGAACAGAGCTACAATAGGCCTGTTCAGGGTTCAAGGCTCTCTTCCATTCCATAGAGGGTCTCGTGTTAGATTAGACCTCAGAGTCCATAGAAGATAGTGGGGAGAGGAGACCCACAGATCCTCCTGCTACAGAACATCCAAAAGCATCCTCATGCCAAGGACTATCACTTTAGTCACTCAGGGGTAGATGCACAGTCAGGAGCCTGGGCCTTGAGCATGGGGTCCTGCTACTTATGAACAAGGCCTCACTTGACCTACTTAAGCCTTGGGATTTTCATGTTCAAAATGTATTGTCGGTGGTCCCTCTGGGGCTCTACACTTCTGCACTAGTTCAGCTATTAATTAAACAGCCATCAGAAACCAGGCATAAGCTAGGGCTTGCCTGGAAGGAATCTGCTGGGCTCCTGGTGTTTCCAGAAACTCAGTCCAGCTGCTCTGAGCTACACCAGTTCCTGGTTTTTAAAAAAAGCCTCTTGTAAAACGTGAGGCGCCAAACGACCAGTGCCACTGACACAAGATGCCTGCCTGGGATCCAAAGTAAGTATGCCAGAACTAAAATGTCAACAACAACAACCAAACAATGACGCTGCCAAAAAGGGCAAATTATACAGGCTAGGTTAGTGCTTTGCTGATTGCAGTGGGCATGTGAGCGATGGGGTCTTATTTCAATGCACACTGCTGTTCGGCAGGTCTGGGGTTGGCCTGCATTTCTAACCAGCTGTCCAAGGCCTGCTCCTTTGATTAGCAGGTTACTGGATTAAGGCTGAGCAATTTCCTGTCTATTCCACCTCAATTATAACTTAGTTGACCAGATCGCAGCATGTGAGAGGAACACAGGGTGTCCGAGACCAGGAAACTAGGTAAGGAGGACATGAGGATGGGCTGTGAGAGGGAAGCAGAAAACAGGGTCCGGAACAGGGACAGGTAAACACACTTCATGGGTTCCTCAGTCATATCCCAAAGCTTGGGAAGGGCAGGCTATCCAGTGCCAGGCGCAGACATGGTTTGAGCACAGATCTTAAGGAACTTCTTTCCAGGACTGTCTTCTCCCCACAAGTGATCAAAAGAAAGAAGCTGGTCTTTTTATGGGTGTCAGCTGAGACTGAACCAAGGGAACACCCCACTTTGAGTTAGTATCTTCAAGACAACATTTGACCTTGCGTCAACCAAGCCTTTCTCGGGCCTTCTCTCCATTTTTTTTGACATGTGTGATGTGGTATGTGTGGTGTAGGCATATGTGTGTACAGATGTGTGTGCTCTAGGCACACACGTGTGAAGGACAGAGGACACTGGGTACCCTCCTCTTTTCCTTTACTGTTCTTCCAAGTTTTTCTTGGGATAGGGTCTCTCACTGAACCCATCAGACCAGCTGACCAGAAATCCTATCAATTCTCCTGGTTCAGCTTGGGTTACAGTCAAGGGTGGCCATGAAACCCAGCTTTTTACGTGGTGATAGGGCTCAAACTCAGGCCCTTTCAGGCTCCCTCAGGCTCTCATGCTTGCACACCAAGAGCTCTGCTCTACAGAGCCCTCTCCCCAGCCTCTCGAGCCCTCTCTCATGGTTTTAGACTTTGCTCCCTCTCTGTGTCCCCAAGAGTGTGATGTAAGGCCACACAAAGGGCACAAGGCAACCAATAGAAAGAGGGTGAATGCATACTGTAGTCAGAAATTTGACCTTGAAAGAAGCAGGTCACTCAGAGACATCCTCACGTTATCTGCTAAGAATGGAGTCGAGGTACCTGAAAATTCTCTTCTTCACTTGACGAACTCTTTGCTCCAAAAATAAAGCCCATAAACTTGCTCAACAGCTGGAATTTTCCCTCTGAAGCGAGCACCTCGTCTGGCAGTTGACTTAAGCAGTTCTTTATTTGCAGCCTATAATTTCCACAAAAACAGTAGGGTGTGCCTGGCGGGAGAGGTTTTCTACAATCCCATGGAAATAAAACAATGAGAAAAGTCTGGAACAAAGAACTCTCTGATTCCATTAGAACAACTCTGACAATCCAGGGTCACGGCCAACAAAGACGGAAAGTTTTCAAGCAGACTGGTGAGGAACTGAGGAGCCCACGAGATGGCTGAGGTTGGGTGCTGAAGGGACTCAGGGAACCAGTGAGGAGGGGCCTGTGAGAGTCAAAGGAAGAAGTCCAGGGTTCCTGGGTTCCAGAGGTCACAGCGGCAGAAGTTAGGAGAAAGGGGCTGAAGAGATGGCTCAGTGGTTAAGGCACTTGCCTCCAGTGCCCAAGGCCCCGGGGTTCAATTCCCCAGGACCCACATAAGCCAGACCCACAAGGTGGTGGCCCTGGTGCACTCTCTCTCTCTCTCGCTCTCTCTGTATCTCTCTGCTTGAAAATGAATAAATAAAATAAAATAAAGAAGTTAGGAGAAAGGATCCAGGCGAACATCTGTATAGGAAGGAGTGCCAGGACTTGGCAATAATAACTAGAACGAGCCATTACGGCAGTCATCTTCTCATGGCTGGGACAAAACACTTCCAGCTCAGGAGAGGAAAGGCTTTAAGTGTATGGTTTTGAAGGGAAGTTTTATCAGGGCAGAAAAAAGCATGACAACTGACTCATAACTTTATGAGAGAGAGAGAGAGAGAGAGAGCGCACAGCCAGTGGGAGCTAGCTCTGGACATCCTGTGGCTAGCCCAATCAACCTCAAGGTCCACCCCTAGTGACACACCTCCTCCCCTAGGGCTCCACCTCCAAAGACTCCACCACTGGGGACTCATTAGGAAGCTTAATCACAAACACCTGGGACGATAGAGGACATTTTTACATTCAAACCACCACCGCCATGGTGCAGGTGACAATGTAATCTTTGGGTATCAACCTCAGGGAGTAGAGAGGTACAGTCCAGGCGATGAGGACAGGGCACAGGGAGATGCTGAGGTGATGGGAAGAACACGGGCAATTTAAAAGTAGACCTCTGTGTCCCATGCTTCAGCTCCCGGGAATGAAGGAAGAGAGAAATAGGCGGATGGAAAGACAGCTGGTGAGAGAGACTATGAGGACCCTGTCTCTTAGGCTGCTGTCTTTCCCTTAGCACAGATGCTTCCCTTGCTCCAAGACAGCACGGACAGCAGGCGGCAAAGCCCCTTGAGGACCCGCATGGGTCATTCACACTGGCACATGCGGCCAGAAGCCACCTGCAGGGCAGATCGGGACAGCTTGAAATTTTTTCCCACACCCAGAGGACCCTGCGAGAGGGACATCACCTCAGCTTTCTATATGGCTGGGCCATGCCTCGTCTCTAGAACACCTTCTGGATGTCGACAATACACAACGTTGTTCTTGACAAAAAGAGCAGATGGTAATGCAGAACTTGTGCCTTTGAACTTTGGTTCATAGTTGATCAAATCTGCTGGTTGCTTTCTCGGTCTGGGCATCTCAGTGCCAGAAGCACCTCAGTTTAGCAGCTCAGGAATATTCTGACCGTGGCTTTGACCAGTTCCCAGGCTTCCCAAAGTGCACTTTGCTTACATGGCAGATTAATCAGGGTTTTCCAATGCTAGCCTGTGTAACAGAAGTATCTGGGGTATCAGTGGTCTACACAGAAACAGTTTACTGCTAACCCCCTCCTCCACACATGCAGTTGAAAACGTGTGTGTGTGTGTGTGTGTGTGTGTGTGTGTGTGTGTGTGTGTGTGATGGTGTCTCTTGCCACTGCAAGCAAAGGTCCATCTGGCTTTATGTGGGTGGCTGGGGACCCTGGTTTCATGAGCTCACAGATGAGCTGAGGGAAAACAGACAACATGTGAACATTTGCTTGAGGTCATTTCAGGCGTTATTAGGTATAAAGCTGAGTGAGGGGGAGAGGGCGGGAGGCTGCTTGGACTCAGGGGGTCACGAGAGGCTTTCTGAAGAGGTGACACTGGCACAGGGGCCTGAGTGAAGGGCAGAAGTGAACCATGGAGTATCTGGCAGAAGTGTTTCAGGTGAGTAAACAGGAAGTACAAAGACCCAGAGGCAGGGACATGCCTGAGACAAGAGATATATATGAGACAAGAGGACTCAGAGCTGAGATGGAGGTGGGTCCAGACAGGGTCCAGCAGGAGGGACTTCGTGCACCTCACTGGGAGCTCAAGTTTTATTCTGAGTGGAGGGAAAGGAATGCTTGCAGATGGCAAAGGAGCCATTCAGAAGGAAGGGTAGGGCTGCAGACTGGCGACCATGGTACTTTCCAAGGAGCTGCAGATAGCTTGTTCCAAGCTAGTGGCCAGAGAGACAGGATGCTGAGGGCTGAGAAGTGAAGACAGAGAGCAGATCCACAGAAGGAAGGCTGAGAGAAAGAAAGCAGGGAGACCATGTGGGGGGGTCGGCAGGAGCTGGGGCTGCAGAGCTGACGGTCAGATACGGTCAGATTCCAGGGGCCTCTACCTCCCTTCTCACTAGCCATGGCTCCAACCACAGGGACATGCCCATCAGAATGTAAACAGAGGACCTGGAACCTCCCTGGTCTACCTGAACTGCTCTGCGGGTACACTGGGCCTCCTCTGCCAGCCCTGGCATCCTCACACCCCCAGAAGGACCCCAGCTCAGAGCCCACTCACTGTACACCCACACCCCCCTTCCCAGTCTCACACATGCTTTTCTCTGGTCTGGCTGCTCAAGTCGTAGCTGCTGTTAGACTCCATCAAACATTTTCCTTTCCCACAAGCCTTTCCCAGTCACTGCAGCCACACGAGGCTCCCGGCCTCATGGCTTACTGCCCTATGACACCTCTTAGTTTACACATGACATGTTTCCTAGTCTGCCCACCATGCAGACAGGGGTGTGAAATGGCACATGTCCACGTGTTGGTGGCTTGAGGGAAGGGTGTCCCTCTTTCTTCTCCAACCCTCCAGCTTGTGGAGGAATGTGTTTATTTGGCTTATGGACTTGAGGGGAGACTCCATCCTGGCAGGGAAAATGATGGCATGAGCAGAGGGGTGGACATCACCTCTGCCACAGCACTGCAAACAGCAGCAGGAAGGTGTGCCAAAACTGGCAAGGGGAAGCTGGCTTATAACCTTCATAAGCCCGCCCCCAACAACACAGCTCCATCGAGGTTGTAAAATCCAAACTGCCATCAACTGAGGATGGATCATTTTGAACACAGTCATTTGTTTGTGGGGGACACCTGGGTCAAACCATGACAGAGGGACTTCCCAACATTGACTGGCTGGGAACATTTCCATGCTTCCAGCCCAGTGCCGAGTGCATCTCATCCCATCAGTCCTTGAAAGTGGGTAATGTTGCTCACCCAGGTGACAGATGGGGTCAGGTCTTACCCAAGCTTACAAGGGAGTAGCAGAAACACAAAGATGGCCTTTCTCCATTGTGTCACTCACATCCACCCCAGGGCAGAGGAGGTCTGCCTCAGTGCCAGGTCCAATGCCCCATGGACTCTAGAAGTTCATAACTCCCATATGCCTTCTGGCTGCCTCACCTCAAGCCAGGCCCCGCCCTGGGGAAGCTGCCAAAAGAATAGCCTGTGTTTACTCAGGTGTCAAGTGTCCTGGACAAAGATGCCTCAGAGACAGGGCACGTTCTCACAGAGAGGCTTAGAAATGAAAGGCCAACCAGAAGAGACAAATTCAAAGACCATAGTTGCAGACGGGCAACGCTTGAGAACAAAGGGGCACAACTGATGCCCCAATGCACCTGTGCTCCAGGCAGACCAGTGTGTCCTCAAAAGCAACTTCCACCACTTTCCAATGTAACCAGGAGGGGAGGCTTTACCATGGGGACCACCCACCCATCAGGAGCTGCTGACATCCCCAGTGCCCTGTGATAGCCTAGCTCTGCTTCCCAGAAAGAAAAGCCCAGGTGGATGAACTTTCTCCTGAGTGGATGGGCTCAGAGAGGCTAAGAACTCGCTCAGACTCAGCCATTCAGAGCCAGAGCCCAGGGGAAAATTACAATGATGGCCCTGCTCAGTTCCTCCAATGATGACCCTGCCCGCTTCATCCAATGACGACCATGTCCACTTCATCCAATGATGGCCCTGCCCACTTCATCCAATGATGGCCCTGCCCTCTTCATCCAATGACGACCCTACCCTTTTCATACATAATCATGTTTATGTTCTCATTGACTTTCAAGGAAGCTTGTCTCTCACATAGGCACTTATTGATTCTAGAATGGTCTAGAAAGGTGCACATGCATGTTTTGTCGTCACCAATGCCATCATCCTCCTCATCGTTGTCATCAACCCTAAATTACATAGCGTAATTTACCACATGTAATACACTTTGTGAGTACCATTTCGTGGACTCCTCACAGTGACCCACAGGATGAATGTTAAAACCCCCACTTGATGGATGAAGAACCCAAAGCTGGTTCCCAGGGATCCACACTCTTGATGGCAGACCAGCCTTCTCACTACTCCTGGTAGTAGCAGTGTGTGTGTGGGGGGGGGCAAGGGACCCCAATGGAACTGCTCCCTCTGAACAGGCCACACAGGATCTCAAAGATGCCGGTCCACATGGAGCTTTGAATCCAGATTCAGAGCCTCCGCCCATTCCTGTAGCAAGGTCTGTGGTCATATTAACATATTAACAAATTGCAGAGCTGACGCAGGACACAGGCTTGACCCGTTCCTGAGTGGGTCATCTTCACCCCACAAGAGTCCTCCTGGCAGCCCCAAGTCCTTCTTAAGAGGCCAAGCCTACCCACGTCAGAGGTCATTCTGGGCTCTCCTCCAGCTGCCAGCACACGGATGTCAATCACGGACACTTCTGGATTCACATCGTCAGCCCAGATATGCACTGCAATCTGTGTGACATCAGGAAAGCAGCTAGATCTTTGGAAGGTTTCCGAAAACTCAGTTCAAAGCAGAGCTTTGCCCACTAGCCATCAATCAGTGCTGGGTTTGAATACTGGCTCTGTCGTGTATCACTTCCATTGTTGGACAAGTTCTTTAACCCCTGTCCCTCAGTCTCCTAACCTATAAATGGGGGTAAATCTCCCTCAAAGAGTTTGTAAAAGGACACAATGACACCATGTACATAAAGCTCTCAACACTTGTCCCAGGGCACAGTAAACACAAAACAAACCAACCATCAAAAAGAAAAAAAAAAAGGAGCAAATTTTGATCAGACCTCTTTTGTGTGTGTGTGTGTGTGTGTGTGTGTGTGTGTGTGTGTGTACACCAGGGCCTCTTGCCATTGCAAACAAATACCAGATGTTTCACTTTGTGCATCTGGCTTTACATGGGCACAGGGAAATTGAACCTGCCCTGGCAGGTTTTGCAAGCAAGTGTCTTTAACCATTGAGCTATCTTCCAGTCCGCCTCCCCCAGACTCTTTTGTCCATCAATTAATTGGCCAAATCAAGCTGGTCTGGGCCTGAGTCTAGACAAAGGAACACATCTCTAGGCCTTGGATTTCTCTTCTCTCGAGTAGTGATGCTGCCACCACTTCTGGATATTTAACAGAAGATCTGGGTTCCTGATATGGGAGGAAAATCTTTAGAAAGTGAGCTGCTCCTCCGCACCCTGTCTCATCTTCCAGACGAGACCAAACAGCCCCCGCCTGCACATCTGCCTGGAACTACTTTTGCCTGTGTGCTGTTGGATACTAAGTAGGACCATCTTGCTCAACGCTCGTGGCGAGTGGCATTTTCATATCTGTTTCTACGATCATTAACTACGTTGAGGTCTTTTTTGGCCCAGAGTTGAGAAAAGTTACAGAGGTTGTCAGAAGTGACGAGTAAGCAGGTCAGGTTCAGTCAAGAAGTGACAGGATTGGAGCCAGCAAGGACACCTGATGGGTGCTGGACAACATTGCTCTAAGTGATCCCAAGCACCATGCCAACTCTTGTTTTTTGTTATAAAGGGAACCCAAGGTCCAATTTGTTTAGGGAACATTTGGTGAAACGTGTTGAATGGCCTCCTGGCTTTGGGCCTCCTCAGCCTTCTCCTACGTGATACATGTCCTACCTTGAGAGCCTTCCAAGTGGAATGCAGCCCCAGCATGGTCCAGACTCCCACTAGAAGCAGAAGACCATGGAGTCGGGCCTGGTGGTGCAGGACTGTTGGTTGCAGTCACCTTCTTGCTGCTGGGACAAAACACCCAGCCAGAGCAGCTGATCAGAGGGAAGGATTTATTTCAGGCTTACAGCTTGGAAGGGAAGTTTCATATGATAAAAAAAGCATGGCAGCCAGCTTCATAAATCATACATCGGGAGAGAGAGGTGGGGATAAGAATGAGCTACTGGCTCTGAATACCCAGTGGGTGGGACTAATAAACCTCAGGTCGTCCGTGTCCCCCCCCCCCCCCCCCCCCCCCCCCGTGACCAGCTTCCTCCAGCAAGGCTCCCCAGCTGGGGCCCAAGTAGGAGGCTTCATCAAGAACACGTGAGGCTATGGGGGACATTCGACATTCAACCCAGCACAGCTATAATCCCAACTACTCCAGAGGTTCAGGCAGGAGGATGGCAGTTCAAGACCAGCCCGGGCATCTTGGTGAGATCTTGTTCAAAATTTTAAAAGAGAAATACCAAAAGGGTGGGGAGGACTAATGGGACCTGGGGTTGTCACGGTAAGCTCTTGCCTGGTTTTCACAAGAGCATATTTTAGTGTGTTGTTCTCCAGGGATGCCATACCAAACTGCCATGGCTGGGAGCCAAACAGTTTGCAGGCTCGAGGTGGATGGGGCCCTGCTCCTGAAAGCTTCAGGAAGTGGGCTTTCTTGCCTCTTCCTGGCATCGGGTGGTGGCCAGCAGCGTTGGCACTCCTTAGCCTGCACATGCGTCATCCTCTTCTCTGCCTCCACCTCCCCCGTGTCTCTGGGTCTTCACACCAGTTGCTTTTGCATTGCCTTGAACAAATCCCTGACCACAGCAACCCGAGGGAGGAAAGATTC
>PVHP010016709.1:0-35641 GCA_004024765.1 Zapus hudsonius
TGGATTAGGATGGTTCCCATACACAATGACCAGTGTCCTTAGAGAAGAAAACAGAGTCACAAAGATGCACTGGGTTGCAGTCTTGAGAAGATATGGTCAAAAGCCAGAGCAATGTGGTCACCAGACACAGAGCTCCAGCAATGGACACTGGAGAAAAATGGGAAGGATTCTTTTGAAGTACATCTGGGAGGCCCCCCCCACCCCATCCACTCCTGAATTTCATAATTCTGACAGGTTTTTACTGTTTTAAGCCTGTTGGTCTGTAGTATTTTGTTATAGCAGCCAAAGGAAACTTATACACTGCCACAGAGACCCTTCCCAAGATAGACATTACAAAACTTGATAGCTGGAATCCCTCACCATGGACCTGTGATTAAGACACACACGTGCAGCAGAGATCCACTCGCCATGCTTTGGAGGAGGCAAGGGTCTTATTTGAGAAGAAACCTTTGAGAGAATATCCTGATACATAGAAAAGCATTTATGAGTCCACACCAGGTGATCATAGTTTAGATTGACACACATGGGATTACTGTATTTATGGAATTATAAAATTCTTCATCCTGATGGTCTGTGAGGAAAATGCCTCAGGGGAATAATTAAGCCAGCGCTTAACCCTGCTGAAGTAGTCATGGGCAAAAAGTAAGATAAGAAAATATCTTTGTGGAAAGTAACTCCAACACCCCTCCTCAGCTCACTATTACTCACACTCAGCATTTTCCTGTTGCTATTCAATTCATACAGCAAGAATGTTGGGAAGGGAGTCCAAGCCTACTTCCATGAAGAAAGAGCTTCTTTTTGTGAAGAATAAATTTAAAAATAAAAAAAAATGAATATACTACTCTTTGGAATAAAATGACCCCCAAAGTAGAAAGAAACCACAATCTTCAGAGATTCAGAAGAACATGAAAAGGTTTCTCAGAAGGATTTACTAAAGAAGTCAGTAATAAATTATTTTTGGAAAGTTTTCCACCCTCAGTAGGATATAAGAAGATTACTATCTCAGTACAACAAGATCAGAAAACCAAAATCCAATCACAGCCTGCAATGAGAGAGAAAGGGGGACCAGGGGGTAACGATGTTCATTTCATGTGCCAACTTGGCAAGATCAAGGTGCACAGACACTTGGTCCATCAGTGGTCTGGATGTTGCTGTGAAGTCATTTTGAAATGAAATTGAAATTACTGTTTAAGTAAGAAAACACTGGGTAAAGTAGATTCTCCTAAATGCGGATAGATAAAAATCTTAAGAGCAAGATTGAAGTTGTCAAGGAACTGCTGTCTCCCTTTGAACTAGAGCCACAAGTTCAATGCTTCAGTGTGTCTCTAGCCTGCAATGCTGAGGCTGTTGGCCTGGCCAGGTGATGATAACGAGACAATTCCTCTAAAGAAGTCAAGTCTCTGTATCTCTGATTCTGTGTAAATTACTTTTCTCCTTGAAGGGATGAAAGATTTACTTTTGGCTGGAATTTGAAGGGATGCAGTCGATCATGGCAGCTGGACCAGGAAGCAGATGGTCACATTATAGTCACAGTGAGGAAGCAGACAGTGGACAGGAAGTGGTGTTGAACTACCAAACCTCAAGACCTGCCCAATCATTCACTTCCTCTGTCAAGGCTCCTCCTCCTAAAGATTTCACAACCTTCTATAACAGCTCTACCAGCTAAGGACTAAATCAAAACATGAGCCTATGGGGGACATTTCACACTCAAACCTCAATTCTCTTTCTCCTTCTCTCTCTCTCTCTCCCTCCCTCTCATGTACACATACAGTTCTATTGTTTGGAGAACTCTTTAAATAACATGTATTTAAGTCTCTTATTCAATCTGAATTTTTTTACCCTTTCAGATTTTTCTTCATTATAGAATTTATTACATTTATGTTTATAATTTGGTTGTTTTCTATTTTCTTCATCTGCTTATTCTGTTATCTCTAGTTTTTAAGACAAATAATTGAATATTATCCTTTCAGTAATTCATTAGTTCTATAATGGACAAAGTGGATCATGCATCTGATCCATTATAATATAAAATTAAATATTAAGTTAAATATAATATAAATATAATAATATTTAATAAAATTAAATAAAGTAATTATAATCATATTAAATATAATATTAATCAAATATACTGCTCCTCCTTCCAGGTTCCCTCAGCTCCCATGTGAATGTACAGTTCACATGTGCGACATCACCAAAGGTTAGGCACTTTGTACACAAACTCCTTCACTTCCTCCCTGCCTGCCTCATTCTTCAACACTTTGCTAGTGAGGAATCCCTCAGATTTCTCCAACAAGTGAGACTATAGATTTCTGCATAAGCTCTGACCACCTCCTTTCATGCAGGCTGGGAAGAAGCCAGGAAAAAGGCATTCACACCCAGGAGCTCCTCTTTGTTGAGGATGAAGTCACTGCTCATTTCCCCAGCTGTTTTCCCCTCTTGCCTGTAGTGCACAGTTGTTACTGGTGAGAGGGTTGGTACCATGCATCATTATCATGTCTAGAAATAGAACACAAATCAGTCTAAGTTCCCATGGCTGAATTAGCCACAGTCTCCTGCATAGCATCACACAGTTCCCAACATCTGTGGCTAGGGCTGAAGTTCCCATGATCTCAGGAAGGAAGACTGATCACTAGAATCTGAGTGTTCTATCATCTTTTCCTCAGGCAGGTTTTAAAGGAAGTAGGACTGAAAAGTTTGTCTCGAGTCTTTGGGTGTTGCTAGAGATATTATTCTGCATTCACACATCACAAAGGAACACAAAAACATACCTGTTCTTCTTGACCCTAGAGAATGTGGGCCAGTCATTAAGAGTGAGAGCTCAGAAGCAGGTGCCTTGGTTTTTGTCTCAGTTCATCTCTTCTGGTCCACTTGGAAAGGATATTGAACCTCACCCAGCTCTCTCCTTCAGCTGAAAAACGACTTCATGATTGTAGTAAATCTTTTTTAAAAATATTTTTATTTAATTATTTGAAAGAGAGAAATAGAAAGAGGCAGAGACAGAGTGAGTATGGATGTACCCGGGCCTCTTGTCACTGCAAACAAACTGCAGATGCTTGATCCACTTTGTGCATCTAGCTTTACATGGGTACTGGGGAATTGAACCCAGGTACCAGGCTTTGCAAGCAAGTACCTTTAATTACTATCTTTCCAGCCCAATTTCAGTAGATTTTTTTTGTTTTTTTTTTTTTTGAGGTAGGGTCTCACTCTAGCCCAGGCTGACCTGGAATTCACTATGTAGTCTCAGGGTGGCCTCGAACTCATGGCGATCCTCCTACCTCTGCCTCCCAAGTGCTGGGAATAAAGGAGTGCACCACCATGCCCGGAAATTTCAGTAGATTTTAAAAAATATTTTTATTTATTTGCAAGCAGAGAGAGAGAGAGAGAGAGAGAGAGAGAATGATTATGCCAGGTCATTTTGCCACTGCAAATGAACTCCAGATGCATGTGCCACTTTGTGCATCTAGCTTTACATAGATACTGGGGAATTGAACCTGGGTCTTTAGGCTTTTCAAACAAGTGTCTTTAATTGCTAAGACATCTCTCCAGTACTTCAGTGGATTTTTAAGTGAGTTAGAGCAGTGTCCAGCACATGCAAAGCTGCTATTGCAGCTGTTATTGCTATTATTATTGTCACCAAATTCTCCATGACTGAGAGTGTGACTTCCCACTTCTGCGGGATGCCAGGTTACTGTTCACACTCCCGAAGCCAGTGCCCACACTAGGATCTCACTGCTCCTTCCTCTATGCCCCTCAGGCATCATGCACAGTGGACAGAGGAAAGCCCAGGCATCAGCTCTGCCGGCCCTCAAGGCTGTGTTACACTCACAGCTCTGCTGGCCTTGCAGATGCCCTGTTCTTTATTCATGAAATGAGGGTAGGGTGTGGTGTGCATGAATTCGATGAGATGAAATGTATCAGGTCCTGACATACTAATTTACTCTGTCAATAGGAAATAGCCTTGCTAGTATGGGCTGCGGATTAGCAACACCTGGCCTGGGTGACAGAACGTTGCTCATCACTAAAGATCAAGGAGCGAGTTCCTCCTTGAAGATGCCCTTTGGAGCCCACTACAATGAGCACAGTCTAATCTTCCTTGGCTTTACACTTAGCCTCAAAACGACTTTGATAATTCATGCTGAGACTGGAAACTAACCCTTCCTTAGTCCTCCTCCCTAGAAGGGCTGCCCCACGCATGCCTGCCAGGGTCAATTATTTACCCCTCCTTCTAAGCTGACTGATATCTGGTCTTGCAACCTGCCACTCCTCCAAGTCCCTCTTCCATCTCTACTCCCATAGGCTCAAACCATCGCCCACTTGGACAATTACAATATCTTTTTCTCTTGGCATGTGTATGTGTTCACATTGTAGCGAGGACTGGGCACAGTCAGTGAGCACCCGGAGCTTCACCGCTGCACTTCCTCAGAGTTCGTGTCTCAGAATGCCAAAGAATTGGACAATTTCAACAGAGAGCATTTTCTTATCTCACACGTTTATTCTAGATTGGAGTCAGTTCAGAGGATTTGGGAAAGAGATGGGGAAACAGCCCAACCACACATCCAGCCACCAGTATGGGGAGAACACATGGGCGAGGTTTTTTAACAGAATTTATGCTATTTAGCTAAACAAGCAGGAAAAGGAAAGATCATGAGACGGAAAGGTTCATGTGGAAGAGAAATCCAGCTGTGGTGGGGCCTGGGGAGACCTTACCAGTCCCTAGAGAGTCATAGGTCCTTCTTCTAGGATGCCATGTGGAAGAAGAGACAGAATTATGTGTTCAGTATTTCCTGCCTCAAGTGAGCAGGGAGACAGGTGGTTGGTTCATACCTGACCAATCAGTTTCAGCGCCTAGGTTTGAGCTCTAGTGGAGCTCCAGGGGAGGGGTCTATGGAGCCTGTCTGAAACTGTCACAATGTGTGTGTGGGGTATACATGTGTGTGTGTGCATATAGAAGTTAATAACAGGGTCTTCCTTAGTGACTCTCTACTTGATTTCCTGAGTCAAGATCTCTTCCTTAAACCCAAAGCTTGTGGGTTTGGCAAGTTTAGCTAGCCAGTTTGCCCCAGGGTCCCCTGTTTCCACCTCCTGAGTACTGTGCTTACAGGCAGGTTACCATGCCCACCTGGCATTTCCATGGGTGCTGGGGATCCAAACTCTGGTCCTCACTTGTGCGTCAAGCACTTGATCGCTATGCCATCTTCCTAGCCCCCAGTGGATTAATGGGGAGTCCCTTCTCAATGGCTAGCCTTCAGTTATGTGGCCACCAGAGAGAACCACATTCCAAAAATGGAAGTGTTATCCTGACGAAGCGCATGCCCCTCCACTTGTGTTGTTGGGGTTGTAAGTGGAGCAAAAAGCCTGAGGGAGAAACCTCGACAGGTACATTAGGAGCTCCTTTCTACTATTCATCCAAAATTTCAGGATGCTCTTTATTGCCCTGGGTGACCTGGTCTCAGCTGGTGGCACAACTTCCTCCTGCCTTTCTCCAAAAAGAGTCCTCAGTCTTCCCATAGGAAGCCTCATGGGCCCTTTGCACTCACCAGCTATTTCCTATTTCTGAGTTTCTCTGGTCATTTTCCCATACGTGGCCTGGCCTTGCTTCTAGTCTTTTATTCTCCCAGGGTCCCTGCCTTTATAAGGCCTTCTCAGTGCACTTACCTGTTTCTCCCATGTTTGGGCCCAGACCTTGTGACTCCTCTGCACAGTTGTTCTTTGATTACAGTCCAGTTCTCCCAGAATTCCCCAGCTGTGTTTACCAGGTAGCAAAGTACATGTGGGATACAGTTCATGGAGGCTATGACTCAGGAAGTCCCTCTTCATGAAGGGCACAATTCCTGTCTGGGTATGTGGCTGAGCCCCGGGCTTGGGTAGACTCAGGTGTGTTCAGGTTTGGCTGAACCCAAAGAAGACAACAATAAGGTGAGCTGCTGTCTTCCAGAAGATAAGCTCAAAATGGGAGAGAGATTTTTTGTTGTTATTAATAAATTGACCCTTTTTTCCAAAAGCCTCAAGGGCTGGGTAGGGGTCTGGACCTCCAGGACCTCTGAGGATGAAGCTATTCCTACCAGGCCAAGCAGCTCTTGGCTCCTCCATCATTCACATACAGTCTCACCTGGGGACTCCCAGGCAAGTTCATAACTCAGGGAAACCTCATTTGATTCAAGAGATGACCAGCATGGACCCTGGAACCCAGTGAGCCCCCACTTCCCAGCATTCTTGCTGTTTCAATGATCACCCTTCTTGCCCTTGGAGGAGAAAGAAACATCTGTGCTCCCATGAAGATTCAATGCAAGCAGATGTGCCCACACAGCTGGCTGCTGAGCCAGCTGCGGAGAAAGCACCAGGGACCCCTCCCCCTCTCAGGCACCTGCTGCTGAGATGGAGGGTTCACTTTGAGAGGTCAGGACACAGTCTAGTCTCCACTGGTCCCTGTGACAGCCCTAACAGTGCAGCCGCTGCCATCAGAGGACACGCTCTCCACCTCCATCGTTTGTGGTTATAAATGGCGCTATCAATGGGAGAACTGGCACTGGGATTCCCCCAGCGGCTCCCACTCAGCAAGTTCCAGGAACAAGAAACAGCAGAATGAAGTGAGGAAATGACAGTCCACTTTGCCTTCCCCCTCTTGGCTCTGTAGCAGCCAATTAAAAGACAGTTCCTGGTCGAAAGCACAATTCTTGTCACCACTTTTCAAATTATAATCTATTCTGCAGAGAATCAACTATAAAATACCTTGAAAGATTTCATTATAAGAAATAAAAAAAAGATTAACTAATCCCTCAGGGAGAAATAGCCCTCTATCCCCTTCAGGTAATGAAAAGAAAACCATTACCCACGTTTTCACTTTCCAAGAGCATTTTGCTTTATGGTTTCACTGTTGTTTGGGGTCAAGAAAACTGTTCTCACTGAAAATTTAAGGGGGCTTTTCTATTCATTGAAAAATATGAAGATAGAAAAAAAACCTTAACTATAGTTTCCTGTGCAGTGCTTGTTATATTCAACCATCAGTCAAAAGGATTACAATGTTTAATTAAATATCAACAGTCCTTACATCCAAGTTTGACTTTGGTTACAGTAACTTAAAATCTATGGATACTGATTGTTTTCTATTTAAAAGTGATACCACAAATAATGACCTTTGAAAGAGAAAACACAACATTATATAAATGAAGTTCTAGCCAGGATCTTTAAGTTGTGATTGAACAAAATCTCAGAAGTGTGTGGTAGATGATGTCATATGAGGGAAATAACAATATTAATAAATAGTTAATATTTAGTGTCCTTTATCATACTTCTGTACAGCACTGTATGTTTTGTGATTATTGTTTTTCATTTAGATATAGTACATGTGTCATTATCACTGATGGGAGATGGGAAACTTTAAATCCCAAGGAGCTTGATAAAACCACAGGTAGAAAGTGTATAATTCATGATGTAATACACCAGTCATTGTTCTCCAGGGGTCTTCAGCCTCTGGCTTCTCTGGGACATTACTATCTATAAACTCACTCAATGACACACAATTGATTATGAAAATCTCCTGATGTTTTAAGTTTAGGATTTTGTGTTGAATTGCACTCATGGCTATACTGGTCCTTATGTTACCCATGAGCCATGGACTGGACACCCCTGTGGCATTTAAACTTTTTCTACCTGTCCTGTTAACTTTTCTCTCCCACTCTCCTTGATTCCCCTTCCTTCTTCCTCCCATCTCTCCTTCCTCCCGCCTCCTTCCGGTTCCCTTTCTTCCTATAAATAGTTATCATGACTGCTAGGTGCCAGAAGCCTTTGGAGGAGCTATTATTGTCTATAAGACAGACGCAGTTCTGCTCTTATGACATGAATTCTCATTCGTTTCTAATTAAAGGAATATGATCTAATACCTTGCAGATGAGTGCCATGAATCAAGTGGTAGGGACAGTCAGTACTCAGGTGGGTACTCTCTGCTAGTAAGTGCTGGCTTTGCTAAAGTGAGGGCATTGGAATGGCAGGAAGAAACCCATGAAGGATGGTCAGGAGGGAAGGAATTCTAGGCAAATGGATTCACAATAGTGAATTACTTGTTTAGATATTTGGTTCCTGAGAGGAAAATGCTTCAGACATTACTAGGGAAAGTAGTTCACCTTTTTTCTGAGGAAAGGAAGTGAACCTGTCCTGAGTACCTAAGATGTCCAGCAGAGTGTGGAAAGCTAGTCTCAGGGCATGAAGTGTACAGTTGGCCACTGAGAGTCCTCTGGGTGGTCATCTCAAGATGAACCATCACACAGATCACACAGATATTGACACATACGACACCTCATTGATGAGCATCCACGGAGAACTGTGCCTATTCTGCATTGTGTGACAAAATCATTCCCTTCCTCCCATTTCCCTTTTCGCTTACTCTATAACTCTGTAAGAAGAGACAAAAGCCAGGATGTACCAGTTCTCCTTGGCGAAAGAATTTTTGTTAATACCAAGTGTTTTGGGTTTTCCAAAAACATTCCTATGAAATCCAATCAAAGTCAAGATTTCCTCATCTACACTGAGTGCTTTTCATACTTCTGTAGTTTAAAAGGATCAGAGTAGAATACATATAGAAAAAATATATAACCAGGATGACTGTACTCATTTACTTGTAGATGTATCTTTCTTCAAGTACTATGAGGGCAGCTTGTAGGAGATGACATACATTGAAAAGAGTTTATTACCGTTCCCAAGAGGAAGAGAGACCATACTGCATGGACCACATGGACATGTACCAGGACCATTCAGGGGGCAGAGTGAACAAGAGGAAAGCTTGGGCAGAAAGCTTTATTGTGGTTTGATGGGAAGAATGATCAAGGCGTTGTATGCAGACCACGCAGGAACTAGATCAGCTGGTGGAGTTTCTCCAGTAGGCTCTGGGGCAGGGAGCTGTCCCTAATTGTCAGTACCTGATCCTGAGATGATTCAGGTACAGAAACCTACTTCCTGGAGTAGAAAAGCCAGTCAGAGGAGGTAGCTCAGAGCTGAGCTCTGTAGCACCTTTAGGACTTGTCTAAATTGGGAGGGCCAGTCTCCCACAAAGACCAGAAGCCAGCAAAACATCAAGAATACAGAAAATAAGAGAACAGGTGAGTACTCAGGTTTACTGCAAAACAAAGGAAGGTGTATTTGCTTTTTATTTGCATATAAGGCAATGGGCACAGACTTGGCGATGGTAGTCGTCACCTACACCAGGGGTCAGGATGGGAAGCCAGTGGAACCAGTCTTCTGCTCAGTCCCATGGGGCTGGAGTAGCGAGCCATGCCACACTCGTAGCTGAGGCTGGGTGTGCTCACAAACTCACAGAGTGTTGCAGAATTCAGCTTTTTGGGACTATAGATCTGAGGTCATGTGCTCTTGCTGACTCTTTGGCTGGGGTCATGGTCAGCCCTCAACCATTTTCAAGCTACATGGTACTGGGCTATGCATTCAAGCTTGGCTGCATACTCCATTTAGGCTCTCAGGACTAGAGGAACCCATCTGACTAGACCCAGACCACCCAGGACCCCTGGATCCAACCCACCCAGGACCCTTTGTACCAACTCTTTAGGGACATATACATAGATCTCTTTGCCATGCATCATAACATAGTGACAGAAAAGATGTCATCCTGTCCACAACCCTTGTACATACTCAAGGGGAAGTCATCATTCAAGGTCATGGCTCATGCTGGAACTCTGCCTACCACACACAGAAGAAAATCACATCTCTCTGAACAAAACTGAAATCAAGCTGTCTGAAAGGATTTTATCCTTTCTATCAGGAATGTTTTCTATATTGAAATGAATTTGTCTGGAAAATAGGCATCAGATAACATATTCCCCCTGAGAGTTGACTAACTCCTGATGCATCCTTGGGTTAGTCTAAGGTCTACCAGTGACATTCATATCCTGGGGGGCTGAGGGGCCCTGGAAAGTTTGCCCAGTGGCTTTGGTGTAAAGAGCTGAGCAGAAGGATTTTCTTCCTAGGGAAGCTGGGAGGGAAGGAAAGGGTGCTTTGATGGAGTAGGAAGTGCACAAATGACAGCAAGGAAAAAACCAAACTTCTGAGCAGAGCTCATTGTCCACCCATGGCTCCCAGGTACACCCTGGATTCTATAAATGACCCAATCCCTGGGGTTTTAGTGCATCCATTACCAGACACTGGGAGAGCTTAAAGAAATAATGGGAGGAGTGGGGAAGTCCACAATCTAGATCTGTATTTATTGGACAGAAGATTCAGAATTTTCTTGGCTTTGTTTCCAGTATCCAGGGCCTCACTGTTAACTGGTGTATACATTCAAAGTGTGGTGTGTTATTTTAGACCATTTCTGGTAGCTCCTCTCTGAATTACATGTGGAAAGGCTATGTTTAAGCATTGGACATGCTGAACAGCCCTTCCCAGAGGGCATTGTCCCTTACCCACCTTTGATCTGAGGGGTTATTTCATGACTAACTGAGCTGGGAAACATGGTGAATGCTGGGTTTGACTCAGAGGCTTTGGGTCTGGTCTAAAGGGGTTGAGTTCGGTGATGCGATCTCCATGGGTCTTGGAACTGTCAAATCAGGCCAGGAGTTCAACAAAGGGTGTTCTGCAGTCTGCACTCTCCAGGGGATGAGTTTTATTGTCATGACCAGGGGTCACTACTGGCATCTAGTGGTGGGTTCCTGGGATGTCATCCCATGGCGCACAGAAGAGCCCAAAGGGCAAAGCTTTCAAGTCAATTTCAAGTCAAATGTCAACAGTGCTGAAGTTGAACCCCAAAACAACTTGAACCTGGGGAACAACTTGAAGCCACAGACCACCCCAGGCTGTGTGATGTCACCAAGGCAGAGGTGCTCTGTTGATGTTAAGACAAAGGCAGGACAGACTGAGTCCCTCTAGCCTCAGACACCTGCCCTGTGCCTCTTCCCCAAGCAGGAAAAGGGCTTCCTGCTGTCCCTGGAGGTCTGTCCTGCAGATGCTTCAGACACTAGATGGAGAAGGCCAGACTTGCACAGCAGTGGGCCAGGCTGGGCTCTCAGGTGCATAGCTGACCCTCACTCCTGGGTTTTCCAGCTAATTACCACACTCTGCAGGAAGGCATGACTCACAACAGAAGTAAGCCATGACAGATGGGGCTGTGCCCCCGCTTTTTTCTTGTAGTAAAATGTTCTGATGGAGGAATTTTGTCAGCAGGATCAAAGTGGCTCTCAGTTGTCACCCAGAAGCAATTTAAGGCAGAGTCCCTAAGAGAGAATCTAATGTTCTCTGCTTGTAACCAGCACTATTTTGTACATTTTTGTTAGGCATTTGTAGAAGAAAAGAAAAAAGAAAAATGAAACATCTTACCTTTTGGGCCAAGGAGGATTGTATATTGTAAAACCATCATGTTTAAATGTTCTGGTCATTCATACCTGTGGGTAAGAAAAATAGGCTTGTACCCCTTGCCCCATGACCTTGTCCCATGACCTTGAGTGAAGTTTAGACCAACTAGGTATGATCAACCATGTGCCCTTGAGTGGCTTACTTGACTTTTTGCCTCAGTTTCCTTATCTGTCAAGTGGAGATAATAACCCACAGATAAGTTAATGGGAATCAAGTGAGCAAATATTTACAAGGTGCTTAGAATAGTGCCTGACCTTCAGGTAATGTCGCCTATAGGTCTGGATCTATTTCAAGTCTTTCGTTAGCTCAGGCACCTGTGAGTCAATGGCTTCTCTCTACAATATTAAGTGGTCAAAGTGCCAAGGCCAAATGCTAACCCTAAGGCAGTGGCTGATTTGAAACCAGCACAATTGTACCTCCCTCGCTTGGCATATGCTTTTAAGAAATTTTCATCAATAAGGGTGAAATACAGAAATCTTTGATTAAGCTAAATTTTATCAGAAATCCTATCCACCAGGCTCCAGCCAGGCAGCATTATTTTGATGAACTGAAGTTTTTCTTTGCTGCTTCCTCTGTTCCTATTGCCTGTCACTTTCTTCCATTGCCTTTCCTATTCCTCCTTCTCTTGGTTATAGATCAGTTCTCTTCTTTTGTTGAGGGCAAAGCTAGAGAAGGTTCTAGATCTAGAACAAATGGTGAAATAGTGAAATCTAAATCTACTATCCTCATTTAGCCATAGAAGATAGAGACTCATGGAGGTGAGAACCAAGGACCAGCCAGCTGGGAATGTTGCAAACAACCCCTAATGGGGAAAGAAGGTTACTCCTTAGGGTGGTTTGATTCAGGTGTTCCCCATAAACTTATGTGTTCTGAGTGCTTGGTCCCCAGCTGATGGCAATTTGGGATATTGGAACCTTATTGGAGTTGTGTTGTTGGGGGCGGGCTTATGGGGTTGATAAGCCAGCTTCCCCTTGCCAGTGTTTGGCATACTCTCCTGCTGCTGTTGTCCGCCTGATGTTGGCCAGGAGGTGATGTCCAGCCTTTGTTCATGCCATCGTTTTCCCTGCCATCATGGAGCTTCCCCTCGAGTCTGTAAGCCAAAATAAACCCTTTCCTTCCACAAGCTGTGTCTTGTTGTACGTGTGTCGAAACGAGGAGAAACTGACCACGATACTGCTTTTTAACAGGTTATCCCTTTACCTGTTAAAGCCTGCATTTCACAGAAATGAAAGCCATGGTCCCACTCCCTTCCTGGTGAGAAGAAACTTGGTCCCAGGACAACGCTGGGAAGAAAGTCTAATCACTTTCCCACCACAGCGTGTTTGGTTTGGGGCACGAGCTGGCAGGACCTGGGGCTGCTAGCTTCCTGCTTCTCACCCACCCAAAACCAGGACCCACCCCACTGCCTTAGAAATTCAAAGTGACTGCCTTCCTTCCAGGCTGCTGGTCCACAGCCTCTTCTGATGGTGGAAGGGAACAGGAGTTTGTAAACAGGAGGATGCAGCCCAGTTTCCACCTGCTGCCTGGGCACAATTACCGCCTGTGCCCTAAAGCATCCCAGCATAGAGCATGGCTTGTCTGACTCATCCTGGGCCTAGTTGGCATCTCCTGGAATCCTGCAGCCTTAAGCTGGGAGACAGTGGCTCAGGGGGTAGATTGCTTCCTTGCAAGCATGAGGAACCCATGTTTTGTTTCTGTTTTTTTTTTAAGGCTGGACATGGACACACACACACACACACACACACACACACACACACACACACTTGTAATCCTAACACTAGGCAGGCAAATACATGCATATCCCTGAAATTCTTAGAAATTCCACAGAGAGTTCCAGGCCTATGAGATACCCTGCCTAAGGAAAGGAAAGGAAAAAAAGGAAAATGGTGCCTGAGGAATGACATCCAAGGTTATTCTCTGACCTATCCACAAACGTGTATCTTATGTTCATGCTCACCAACACACACTTGTGCCCCCAGGCACACACATGTGCATGTGCGCGCACACACACTTGCACACACATGTGCACACACATACATCCACACACGCGTGTGCGCACACACACATGTGCAAACACACACATTTTCGCACACACACACATGCACACACATACATCCACACACACAGACACACAAACACACATCCACACACTCGAGTACACACATACACATGCACTCACACACACATATGAATGCACACATGTAAATAAAAAAATTTAAAGGGCATGACCCCCACTCCATGAGGATGGAGTCCCATCTCAATGATGGCCTGCAGCCTCTTCCTCTCTGTCCTGAGGCTTCCTTGGCTATGGCACCCAGTTCTGGTGTGCACCCAGGAACAGCCAGGCCCTTCCCGATGCTGTGAGCTGGTGTATCATCAGCCCTCCTTGCTGAGGTGTGTGCTTCAGTAGAGCAGCTGTCCATGAGGGAATTCAAAGAACCAGAGGGCCCACGGGGCACAGGTGCCACATGAGGGACCATCTTGGTGCCTTGAGGCCTGTTAAGGATGAAGAGCCCAGGGAGCCTCCCTCGTAGCTGAGGAGCCCTGTGACGGTGAGGGTGGTAGCTGCCCTTCAGAGAACCATCAGGTCTTCATGAAACCAGCTATAGGTGACAGCCAGGGCCTGAGGTGACCAGGAAGGATGAAGTTTCCTCAATCTGAGTGTCAAGATGTATATGCTAACATAATGTATAATGCACACTATCAGAGTGTGCAACACATCCATTTTGTGGTTTGGATTGTGTGTGTGCTAACATAACAGGCAAAGTGTGAGCAGGGCAAAGGTTATTAATGTGGTAAATAATGTGTACAATTGTGACATGCATTGTTTAGGACATAATATGAAGGGATTGATAATGTAATATGTAACATGTGTCACTGTGACTTTTAGTGTGTGTTAATACAATATGTACTATGCTATTACCATAATATATACTTGCTGATGTCATAGATAATATACTAAAAATTTAATATATAATGTATTAATAGTGTAATTATATATAAATGTGATGTTATGTGTTGATGATGTAATGTGAAAGTTATTAAAATGTTTAATGGGCTTTAATATGAGGTCTAGTGGGTATTATTAGTATGATACAAAATGTGTTATTATTGTAATATTTATTATGTGCTAATATGATACATGTGTAATGATTAATGTGCTGTATTATATATTAATATAATATGTAGTGTGTCAGTAATAGAATTTGTAGTATGTCTTAATATAATACATGATAATGTCTGAAACCACATGGAATGTGTTATTGATATAATGTATAAAATGAGCTGGATAAGAATTATGAGGATGAGGCCTTGACAGAAGTCTTGCTCAGACAAATTATCTCAGCCCAGGTCTTTTCTCAAGGCTGTGTACAGACAAGACCACAAGTCCAAGGTCTCAGGGAAAGATCTGGACTTTCCATAGCCAAAGGGAAAGTCCACAGGAACCAAACCAGAGCCAGCCAACTGTACACACACACACACACACACACACACACACACACACACACACACACACACACGCACGCACGCACGCACACACGCACGCATACAATATGGCATTTTCTAAAAACACCTTATAACATACTTTATAATTCTCCAATAAAATTATTTCAAAGTCTTCAAAGTCCCTTATAAAACTAGATGCTCTGTGTCTACAGTCATATAACCCTAAATGCACCCAATCTCATCTGTCAAAAGATTGAGAGTTCTAGAAGCTTCCTGGCAGCATAGGGAAGACATAACTTGATAAATGGAAGATAGGTAGGCAGATAATAGTTAGGTGCTAGACAGTAGAAATATAGACAAGAGACAGATGATAGATGGTAGATAGAGAGATAATAGAGAGATGGTGATAGATGACGCCTAGCTGGTAGACATGTCATGTTGTAAGTGCTCTGTGTTCTCTTAAACTCTTAAGCAGGGCTGCCCACCCACCACCACCCCCGACCACAGGAGGACATTTCCATGTTGCGTGCTGTTCTGAGCCTTGTAGGATGTTTAGTAGCATCTCTGACCCTAGCCACTAGACACCAGAAACTGTGACAGACAAAATGATCTCAGACAGCACTCAGGTGCATCTGCCAAATGCATAACCACCCAGAGGTGAGAAGCTGGCTTTCCCTACTAAGGGGCGCACGGTAACACGGACTCCAGACCTCCATGCTTCGGTATCAACCCTGACTTTCCACCTCCTGCTTGGCCTCTGTGTCTCTGTCTGCAAAATGGGGATGGTTTCCATAGCTCCAGCTGGGCCTTTGCACTTGAGACTGCGTTAAGACGAGGCAAGTTTAGCTATAGATCCTGACACAAAATCCAGCTTCCAAAGCCTGGAGGCCCAGTGCTCAATTCCCCAACATCCATGTAAAGCCTGAAGTCACAGAATGGCAAGAAGAGAAAGACAAGAATGAGAAATGCTGACATGGGCTGAGTCTCAGCCCAAGACCCTGCCCCTGGAGGCCATGATCTGACCATATCTTCTTGACTGGACTGGATTTATGAAAACACTGAGTGTGTGCCGAGCCAGAGGGTGGTTAGTGGGTTGTAGGTGTATCACTGTGCTTAGCCAATAGTTTGCATCAAATCTTTAATCTACTTTTTTACACTTAGTAGATGAGGTTGATCCTAGGCCTTATCTTTGTTCAATATCTCTCTCTCCACTCTCTCTCTCCCTCTCGTTCTCCCTTTCTTTCTCTCTCTTAGTGTCTGTTGTTACCTGTTTTCCTTCTGTTAATTGGAAAGAGTTAAGCCATCAAAAGTCACTGAACTTAGCCACAGGATGGCTTAACTATTTCATTTTCTTTTTCTTTTCTTTGTTTTTTTTTTTGGGGGGGGGGGTTCGAGGTAGGATCTCACTCTAGCCCAGGCTAACCTGGAATTCACTATGTAGTCTCAGGGTGGCCTTGAACTCATGGCAATCCTACCTCTGCCTACCGAGTGCTGGGATTAAAGGCATACCTGGCCAGGAACTATTTCATTTTCTCTGGAACACTGACCACATCAGACGTGTATTGAATTTCAAGCTCGTCATAGTTTTCTTCTTGTAACCCTCACGGCCTTGTGACTTTGGAAGGGAAGAGCACAGTGGTTTGTTAAATCTGGGAGGGAAGGAAAATATTCAGAAGCCAGTGAGAATGACTGGAGAGGTGCAGGATGCAGGCCTCTGTGAGATGCTTGAGGTACCCTTGGCTATTCTGCCTATTAACCAGCTATCAGCCAGAGCCCTCAAAGAGAGAAGCCACTATGCACAGTGGCCACCTCGACTTCAGAAGGGTATAGGGACAAGGCAGAACAGACTTATTTCTGGATTTATTTGTATCTATTCAGATTAATTTATATCTACAACTGTGCATTCCAGATACAACTTACAATCCCCTCACAAGAAGGGCAAGTAGATGTTACAGGCTAGGGGTTCATGTGTGCTTAAAACAAAATCCAAGTTCCCAAAGTCAAACCCAGGAGTCAGATTTTTCCTCGAATATCCAATTCCTGGGAAGAATGAGAAGCCCAGGGAAGGTCAATGTCACCATCTGGACACCAAATGACTTGGCAAGAAAGGCAAACAGGAATATTGGTCTCTAATACAACCATGTGCTCTTGGCCTGCAGATGAAAATGAATTACAAGGAGCCAAATTTTCTAATTGTTGGTAAGCCTGTTGATGATGATGGAGTCGAAACCTCGGCAGCTCCTTTCTTTCCATTGATCACATTCTGCTCCTCATGTCTTTAGGATGATGACCAGATGGAAACCAGGCTGCAGCCAGCAGGAAGGTAAGAAGCAGATGGCTGGGGGTGGATCAGACAGAAGATTGGAGTGTGGGCCAGGAGCCTGGGGACCAGCCCTCCATCCCCAGGTCAAGTCAGAGTCTCTGGGACTGTCCCAACATGGATGGAGCGCAACTTGGTGTCCAGGTCACTATCAAAGACAGGACATACATTGCTTTTACTTCAAGGGGGACGAGGGGAAGATAGCATGACAGGAAAAGGAGGCTGAGAAGGCAGCTGGGGCTACAGATTCTAGGGCAGGCTTCCAGGTGACAGCAGCCCAAAGGGGACATGCCAGCTTTAAAACCTTGAACTTGGCATTCTTTCCATCTGTATTTATTTTCTATTATAGAAAGAAAACTAAAGTTTTCCATATTGTTCTTTTGTTGTCCCATAAGTCCTAGGACAAAGAACATAGAAGTACATTACACTCACAAGGCAAAAAATCAGATTTTAATTAATGCTTCCGGTACCATAAGTTGATCCCAAGAGCTTCTGGAAAGAAAACCCAAGCCCTATGTATATACCACACACTGAAGCAAAGGCTTCTGGATTTGACATCCTTACTTACCCATCTCCCATATGAAAGAACTTTGTTTCTGAACTGCAGAACTCAAGCCCAGCTCTCTACCTGCTCTGCCAGCTTCCATTCTCTCTCCCATAATCTCAGCACTGAAGAGATGGAGACAGAAGATTTTTCTTGCTGCATGGAATCAGCGAGTTCCATGTTCAGTGCAAAACTCTGTCTGGAAAGCACAAGCCAGAATGTAAGGTATCAAAGGAGAAGAGAGACTGTTCAGGTAAAGACAGGTTCAGTGGAAGGAGGCTAGGAGCAGAGTCAAAAGAAGGTCATGGAGGGAATTATGATCCAAATACAGTATAAACATGTATGAGACTATCAAGAAACGAACAAGGAAGCACACACAAAGTCAGCAGTGAAAACCACACTATTTAGTTAGACAGTGGAATACTAGGCTATCCATGGTCCCCTCCCACAAAGACTGATCCAGACGGCCCACGGAGGAGGATATCCAGCTGACTGGGGACGGGGAGGGGGGACAATGAGGAATTGGGGATAACAACTCATTATTGGCTCACTAAACAATGTAACTCATTATGGACAATAAAAAAAGAGATAACAAGATGTAAAATATATACATGAAAGATGGCCAACATGATTAGCTATAGGTGACAAAACATAAGGTGACTTGAAAGGCCTTTACCAATATATCAGAATGTGTAATAAAGTTGTGACATGACACACTGGAGCAGGGAGCTCTGCAGAAGTGACCACGTATACACAGTTTGGTTGGGGACATGGAGGGGTGAACGTGGGGTGTCATCACAAGGCTTGTTCATACAATTATCTAATTATTAACAATAAATAAGTTTTAAAAATGTATGAGAGCAGTAGACCGAGAACAATTCAAAAGTTTCACAAGGAAACTGGAAAATCTAGGTCCTTAAAAGAATTGAATAAGCACAGGTCATAGTGTCCAGTAATTATGTGCCTGAGCATTTATATTCAAACAAAAAGTAATACGCGTGTTTATAACAACTTCATGTGTAATATTCCCAAGCGGGACACAGCGCAGAAGTCCTTCAACAGATAAATCAACTGTGACACGTTTATCCTAAAAGTGGCTGCTCAGTCATGCAAAGGATTAACCACTGAAAACACACTGGGTAGGTTCTCTGAAGAGTGACAACTGACAGTCCCCAAAGTGTATAGATTGTATCCTTCCATTTCTGTGAATGACAAAATGATAGTCAAGGTTGTCAGGAGTTAGTGAGCACATCAAGGAGAGGGCAAAGTGGGTTTGGGCCATGAAGGGACAGCATCAATGGCCCTGTCATGATGTAAGTGACCATGGCCTTATGGGATCCTTGACAACACTGTCCTCCTGATAGTTTACTCTACTCTTGCAGTGCTGTTGATGGGGGAATTGGTAAAAAGGTGGAAGGAATCTCGGTCCCTGTATTCTTTCTTATATCTGCATGGGCAGCTATAACTATTACAAAATATTAAGTTCAGGAATAATACTTGCTTCTCAAAACAATAAAGTGGGGATCTCCCAAGGAAGACACCTAATAATGACCTATGGCCTCCGCACACATGTATGCTTACCCACATATGCACATCATATATACACACTACATACATGTACAAAAGAGAAAGAAATAAGCCAGCTCATGCACTCAACTGTTTTTCTTTATGTCATTTCCTTCTGCATTAGAAGTGGGTAAGATATGCTTCTAGGTTTCCAAGAATCAGTGGATGCCAGGTTGTCAGCTTGGAGGGCACTACCAGCAAGAACAAGACAAAAAGAAAAGGAGACAGGACATTGACATGGATCCCAGGTAAAAAGGAAAGGGAGATTGAAACAGAGTGTGTAGGCATGGAGGCTGTTGTGGGTCATAATACCCGAGAGTCCGTCTGAGATCTTTGTCTAAATGCAGGAAACTTACTGTATTTTAGGTTGGCCTTAGACTTGTAGCAATCTGCCTGCCTCAACCTCCAAAGTACTGAAGCTGCAGGTGTGCACTCCCTACACCCATCTTGCTACTTCTTAATTATGGGATCTTTAATGAGTGACTTAATTTCTAGAAACTTTGGGTTTTGGCACGTAGTATTTGGGGACAGGGTGTATTGTAAAAATCTAAAGAATGTGGCAGACATTTTATATATTATATGTTATCTTTATACATATAACACATTATATGTAGAAATATATATTAATACATATATATTTATATACATACATATATGGTATTAAATATATCATGGCTCTCATCATCACCCTGTTCTGAAAGGGATAATATTGATTTTGGCCTGTTATATATTTTTATCCCCCAAAATACCTATTTTATCATGTTGCAAACACTATATATTTAAATTCTCTTTCCAGCAATGATTTGTGTTTCCGGTGTTGGTGCTGGGGCCCGGCTAGCAGTGCCCCTGGGTGCACTGGTGTGATCGTCACAATGGGCCCATGGGAGGCATAGTCACTCTGCTTTGCAGAACGGGACACTCATGTCTGGAAGTTGTCCAAGGTGATAGTTACTACATGGGATATTGATCCAGATCTGCTTAATTTTTTTAAAATTATTTTTATTTATTTATGTGCAAGCAGAGGGAGATGGAGCGAAGAGAGACAAACACAGAGAGAGAATGGGTATGCCAGGGCCTCTAGCTGCTACAAATGCACCACATTGTGCATCTGGATTTACATGGCTGCTGGGCAATAGAACAGGGTCATTAGGCTTTGCAGGCAAGCACCTTAACCACTGAGCCATCTCTCTAGCTCACTGCCTGGTGTTAAATTATGAGCCTTTCTACACTATCGCAGATTCATTTTACCAGAACTGGCTGCCTAATTTGTGGGTTCCAGTGTGCAATGAAAACCCAAGACCCCTTGTTCTAACAGGATTCCGAACTTCATGATGGGAAAGCAGTGCTGAGCCTTTCTGGGTAGAGTGCTTGGGCAGTTATACAGGTTGCATGCTTCTTAATCCTCCCTTCATCCCTCCCAGCTACACACCAACAATGGATTCCTCGCTTCAGTGAGCTTGGAAATGATCTGTGAGTAGGGTCTCTCCCAGAATGCATTTCAGAAGACAGGTGTTTTTGTGATTCCCCCCACACCTGTCAAACCTGAGTTCCTCTACAAGAATTTAGTCAGAGAATGGGCTTGGCACGATACAAGGGACTTTCTCAAGGGTATCGCCTTAGCAATCAACCATATCCAACCTGCCAAGTCCCCAAGGCACTGGGCATTTTGGGGGGGGTGCTTTGCTGTTTTTGTTCACAAGTGGGGGGATGTGTCTAGTGTAGATCCAGAAATCTAAGAAAGAAGATGAATGGATTCCAAGTGCTTCTGAAGAGGTTTGCTAGAAGCAGAAACGGACACAGGATGTTTGAAAAGAGGTTTCCTCTCTCGCACTCCACTCCATTTCCTTAGGAGAATGTTGGAATGACCTTGTTTTCACAGAAGAGCTCTGCCTGGGTTCCAGGGGGGTTTCCTGGGGAGGCGTTCAAAGTAGAACATTGCAGCCGCACTGAGTGTCCTTTGTGCCTTGAGTTTAGGTTCATCCAAAGAGCAGAGGTTCCACAGCACCCCCTGCCATCAGATCTTCCTCACCCCCACCCACTCCCACCCCCAACCCCAGCCTGCAATCATCTAGTTTCATGAATGGCTTCTCTTGTAATAGAGACACGCTGTCCTAGCTATAGGCCTGGAGGGTCACAAACCAAAAAGACCCATTCCCACTCTGGCCCAATATGTCAGATACTTGTGTGATTCAGGGATGTAAGAAGTTGATTGTAGTCAATTGGACTTTTGGGGGGAGGGTTGATGTTTTCATAGCAATAATAATAATAGACTGTGACCTTCTGGAAGGGTGACATCCTCAGATATAGTTCCAATGT
Organism: Zapus hudsonius; assembly: GCA_004024765.1. Lineage (NCBI taxonomy): Eukaryota > Metazoa > Chordata > Mammalia > Rodentia > Dipodidae > Zapus > Zapus hudsonius. The sequence continues at coordinate 21,543 of PVHP010016709.1, forward strand.
CAAGAGAGATGGAATTGTCATTGAGGTGTGTAAACTCACCCGTGACTTGGTTCTATCGAGGGTTTCCAGTTCCACAGCTCTGAGCCAGGGCCCAGAGCCTTGAGTTTGGTAAAATATTCCTGGTAATTCACACACAGAGGTGCCTGCTATCCTGGAATAGGCTTCAGCAATGTCTTATAGAGCTTCCAGACTTCTGAACACGACATTGCTGGTGAGTGTACATTCTCAACTCCCTAGGAAACCGCCATCTGACTTTGGCCATCTCTGTATCATGGGCAAATTCACTACAGCTCTGTCCATTCTGCAGTTCTCCCCTCCCTCCAGTATTACATCCATGTGTCCCCAGGTCTAATTACCTTCAAAACACATGGTGGGTTCATTCTAGCAGAAGATCCCTATGGACCCCTGGTGAGCTCAGGAAGGTGATTCTGTGTCTGCCTATGAGGTGAGTGTGAAATTCCAGACATGGCTTGTTCAATATATCTGCAGTATTGTATGTATGTATGCATGCATGCATGTATTTGAAGTGTATGTGTATGCTGTGTGTTCATGTTTGTCTGTGTGCAGGTACATGTGTATATTGTGTACGTGTGCACATGTTTTTATGTGTGCGGGTGCATATGTATATTGTGCATGTGTGTGCATGTTTGTATGTGTGTGGGCATATGTGTATATTGCATATGTGTGTGCATGTTTTTGGAGGACAGAAATCAACACTGAGCGTCTTCCCCAGTCTCTCTTTATCTTGTTCCTTGAGACAGGGTCTTTGGCTGAGACTAGAGCCCACTGATGGGACTAGACTAGTTGACCAGTAGCTCCACAGACTTCCTGTCACCTCCTTCCCAGTGCGTCCCAGGTGCTCGCTACCACCTGGCTTTTAACATGGGAACTGGGGATCAAACTCAGGTTCCCTGCTTCAAGCACGTGACACATCGAACCATCTCCACAGCCCCAAGATATACTTCAAAGTAAGGACCCTTCTTTCTCCCACAGGTCTCTTCCTCTTCTTTCCCAGGAACCAAGGACAGCAATGGGAGAAAGAAATGAAGGCTAAGGGGTTGAATTGACCAAGTGAACATGTGAGTCCCAGGGAGGAATGTGGGAGCAGAGCACATTCTACATGTCCAGAGAGGTGACCCGGTGCCCAGGTCCCCTGCAGAAACAGTACGTGTAGGCTGCAACACTCATCCCCGACTTTCAAGAAAGTAAATGGGATATTTGATTTTGCTTTGCAAGCCCCCTCTTTTCTGTGGACTTGGTGCCCCCTAGTGTCTGAGTAGATCTTTCCTCACCTTGGAAGTCTGAAGGGCTGTCTAGTTGACTATGAGGTCACAGGGGACTGAGGACCACTGCTGGGAGGGAAGCAGCTTCATGGACTGGTGGCCATACTGCACACGCAGCACTTCTCATACGTTGCCCCATTAAGTCCTTCAACTCTGCTAAAGAATCCTACTCATCTCCCCTTGACTCTTTAGCAGCTAAGCAATTAGATTAGATGGTTGAAGATAAAAACTGGCAGATCCAGGGCTCCATTGAGGCTCCCTCCAAAGCCCATGCCTCTTCTCTGCACACTGTGGAAACAGATGGGAGAGAAGAGCCTGGGAGACAGCCCCCGGCTATGGAGCACTTGTCCAGGGAAGGGAGGGATGCTGTATTAGTTATCCTGGGATGAAATGCCCAACCAGAAGCAGCTTGGAAAGGAAAGAGTTTAATTCAGCATGCAGTTCCTTCCCCAAGGTAGACTGCATCATGGAGGGAAAGGCACAGCAGGAGCAGGAAGCCAGGGTCACATCTTGACACCAGGTGGGATGCGCGAGAGAGCGATGGATGCTGGTGTTCAGCTAGCTTTCTCCTTTTTGGACAGTCCAGGACTCCAGCCCATGGAATGGTGTTGCCCACAGTTAACTTGGGTCCTCACCTAGAAGATCCCTCACAGACATGCCAAGAGATTTATAGCCATGGAGATTTAAAATTCTGTCAAGTTGACAACTGACATCAGAGGAGCTGCACCTCGATGCATCTTTGCTGAGCTATCAAAGACTGCCAGATACCAACGGACCCTCTTGGGGATCTGTCCCTACCCCCTTAATGAATGAGCTGTGCATTGCACCACAAAGCTTTGTAGCCAAGAGCCCTCGAGACTCAGTTTCCCACGGGATACATACACTTGGCAACATTTCATTTGCAGCACCTGCTGATTTGACCCAATCAGGGTTGTTTTCCTCTCCTTCTAGAACAATAAAAGAAATAATGAAATACATCATCCCCCCATATAAAGACCTGGCCTGTTCATTCCCACGTTACTAGTCGCATACACAGAGCCCTTCTTCTCACCCAGAAGAAACCCCTTCTATGGTCCATGTCTATGCAAATGGTTTTCATGTAGAAAATGGGCCCTCCTCATCCTGCTGAGAACAGAGGCCACTTGCTGCCTAGCCTGTTTCACTGACTTATGATTATAGCCCATTGGGGATCTTAGATGGGAAACTTCACTCACTAGCAGTGGTGAAAACCATCAGGTTTCATTCAATAATGCATAACATGAAGAACATGTAGCTAGAGGGGCTTAAATGTAGGCACTAAATCCAAAAGACAAGTGGTTTGTATAGAGCCTTGTGGTTGTGTCTAGAGGCCTGTGACATCCACTTCTACAAAAACCTGCAGCTACTGAGAGAATGTGCTAGAAAGAGGCCCAGATTCACTGTTTGTTGATGAGACAGGCAGGGGTGTAGGTAAGGGCATCTTACTTACCTGTGAGCAGCTCCTGCCAGGAGTCCCCAAGCAGCCACAGGATACAGGGTCTGGCTTAGGAGGCTACGACAAATGATGTGTGTGTCATGTACGGAGCTGAGGCTCCTTCCAGCAGTGCAGGCAGGGTGTCGTTAGAAGTAGCCTCGGCGGGCACTGGACTCTGGGACACAGACCTGCCAGCGTGAAAAGCCCTTCTTCGGCTCCATGGCTGGTCAGAAGTGAACAAGAGTTTAATGTTTTTGCATGTGTATATGTGTATGCATGCATGTATGCATATTTGGATATGTGTGGGCATACATGTGTGTAGGTACATATGTACATGTGTGACATTGGATGACTTCCTAAATTACTCTCCATTTTATGTATTTATTTATTTACTTATTTATTTTAGTTTTTCAAGGTAAGGTCTCACTCTAGCCCAGGTGGACCTGGAATTCACTATGTAGTCTCAGGGTGATCTTGAACTCATAGTGATCCTCTTACCTCTGCCTCCCTAGTGCTGGGATTAAAGGTGTGTGCCACCACGCCTCGCTCAGTGGTCTAAAACTCAACCATTTAGCCAGACTAGCTAACCAAGGGATACTTTGATCTCTACCTCCACCTTGCTGGGGCTGTGGGCATATGCTGCCATGCCCAGCTTTGATATGGGTGCCAGGGATCCAAAGCCAAGTCATCATGTTTGTGTGACAAGCCTTACTCAGGGAGCCATCTCCCCAGGACCCCCAAGAGTTTGGCTTTCAGAGGACAATGAGAGGAAAGACATTTTCCACTGTGAACTTCACAGTAGAGAAACCTTCACGTGAAAGATGGGTCTTTCATCATTGATATTTGTTGAAATCCCAGTGGCTGTTGGGGGCATTTAAAGGGGGCTGATCTAGTCCCACAGATGAACAGTGCACACACAGTAAGGCTAGAAGGGACTGGAAACAGGGTGAGAGACAGGGAGCAGCCACACAGCCATGCTGAGAACACCAGTCAGAGGACACTTGGCCAAACCAAATCCCATGTAACTATAGATTACTGAACCACAAGTAGATAGAACTGGTCTCAAAGACAAGAGCACTCAGCAAGAGCAATCATTCAACTAAAGCCACCACAACCACTGATGGAATTATTAGAGGGAACCGATATTCAAAACTCTATCTTTTCTAAATCACTGGATTTGCAATGAAATTGAAGCATTGAGACATGCCCAGATGTGAGCTGAGAGACAGTGTGAGCCCACCCAGAGCAACAAAACACATGGAAGTGAGCAAGAGGCAGTGTGAGTCCACCCTGAGAGATGCCCAGCACACACATGATCTGCATGCTCTCCCGAGAATCCTCCGCATCTGTCAGAGAGCTTGAGAAGGTCCTGCTGAGGAGGCATGTGAGTTTCACCTGCCTTAATTATCTTTCTCCTGAAGGCTAATGGAGTCCCTCCTCCAGGGCTCTGAGCACAGAGGACTTAAGGAATCTGGTTTGTTGTGATGTGTGTGTGTGTGTGTGTGTGTGTGTGTGTGTGTGTGTGTGTGTGTGTGTGTGTGTGTCTTCTTTATGGACTACCTACCTATCTCCCTCAGACCATTTGTCACTCCCCCCACCCCCACCCCAAGCCTGCACATGTAATCCTTTGGAAGCCCAGCCTCCAAGAAGCCCCAGCACAGAGTGTCAAAGTGGAGGTGACTTGCCATAAGCCAGGATAAGCACTGATTACTTTCCATGGAGCCCTTCACTGCTGTGCAGCCCTCCTTTCTCTGAAGCTATCATTTAACCACTCACCCACAGGACTGACCATCCATCTATCCCAGACTCACGCTTCCACAGACTGTGAGACGGGCTGATGGGACAGGACCATGAGCCTCAGTGGGCTGGGCATGGGGTTCCAGAGCAACAGGAAATGGAATGAAAGATTCAGACAACAGGGTCCTTGGAATGGCTTGGGAATTCTTCAGCTGTTTCTTTAAGCAGATCTCAGATCTCACCTTCAACATTAATCCTAGAAGCATTTCCCAACCGCTACCTCCTCATCCAAAGTCCCATTTCTCATAAAAGCACATAGAGTAGAACTGGTCCTGGAAAGTCTGAAGAACATGGCTGCAAAGATCACTGGAATCGCTTAAAGCCTGTGTTGGTAGGTAGTGTGGCCAATGGCAGCCTTTGTTTAAATAAGATGATACAAATCAGGTGCAGAATTAATTAGGCTTTTGAACTTGCCTCACACATGAAAGAAGTTTGCACAATGAGGTATTATACAAATTTTTATTGGAGCTGGAGAGATGGCTCAGAGGTTAAAGGCTCTTTCTAGGAAAGCCTGGCAGCCTGGGTTCAAATCCCCAGTATCCATGTAAAGCCAGTTGTACAAAGTGGTATATACATCTGGAGTTTGTTTACAGTGACAAGAGGCTCATTCATTATCTATCTCTCTTGTTCATTTCTTCTCTCTGCTTGTAAATAAATAAATAAATAAAACATTAAATATTTTTTAACTTTTTATTGATAGCTTCCATAATCACAGATCATAAGCCATTATGATTCCCTCCCCACCCTCCCTCATATCTCATCCCCCTCTCAATTAGTCTCTGTTTTGTTTCAGTGTCTTCGTCTTTTCCTCCCACTATGTGTAGGTATTATCGGGCACTGTGAAGTCATGAATATTATTACCATTTTGTGTCTGGAAGTTTGCATTGTAAGCAGTCCTCCCCTTCCTTTGGCTCTTACAATCTTTCCTCCACCTCTTCCACAATAGACCCTGAGCCTCGGGAAGTGTGATAGAGATGTCCCAGTGCTGAACACTCCACTGTCAGTTCTTCTCAGCACTGTGGAGTCTTTTACGTTATCCCAGTGGTCACTGCCATCTGCAAAAGAGAAGATTCTCTAGACAACAGTGAGAGTAGCATTATATATTTTAAATAAAAGTGCTTGAATGAGAGTTTAGGCAGCCAACAGCTGATGTTACTCCCTAGGGCTCATGACCTCCCCCACTATAGGGTTTTTACTAGGTCTGCAGTACCACACATGTTTTCCCTCCCCTGGAGCGGGCCTCCTGTCCAGTTAGAGAGCGATTGGTTTCCCCCACAATAGACCTGCCACTATTGCTCTGGCTGGCACATTACGCCTGGCTGGCCAGTCTTAAGGCTTGCAAGGTCCACTGCTGTTCACCACTGTTGATGACTTCTCTCTCCCATAGGGCTGCAGGCAGCCATAGCTTTTTCCAGATTTCTGTCAGCTGGTTAACAGGGAGGAGGTTTCCTTCTCAGCTCCAGTGCAATTTCCCAGTGACTTGCAGCCCAAGCATATGTGGTCTTCAGCAATAGGGTCTTACCATCTCATTCCGGTGGGCAACCAAGAGCCTTGGCAATGGCCTGTAATGTTTTGGGGGCCTCAGGAAACTCCATGGCCAAGAACTCACTGGAAGGTATCCTATCTCTGGCACTGAAGTTTTTCTAGTAACAATCTATGGCTACTGACTGTGCCATTATAAGAGGGAGAGCATACAGTGCTTGGTTTTCTGGTCCTGGGTTACCTCACTTAGTATCCTTCCAGATACATCCATTTCCCTGCAAATTTCATTTTTTCTTTATAGCTGAATAGTATAAATAGTCCATTGTATACATGAACCACATCTTCATTATTCACTCATCAGTTGAAGGGTATCTAGGTTGGTTCCATTTCCTATTATTATCCTATTGTGAATAGAGCCACAATAAACATGGAAGAGCAGGTATCTCTAAGGTAGTGATGAGTCATTAAGATAGATGCCAAGGAGTGGTATAGCTGGGTCATATGGTGAATCTATTTAGCTGTCTCAGGAACCTCCACACTGCTTTCCACAATGGCTATATCAGTTTACATGCCCACCAGCAGTGTAGAAGGGTTCCTATTTTTCTGCTTCCTTGCCAGCATTTATTGTCATTTGTTTTCTTGAAGGTGGCCTGTGTGACAGGAGTGAGAAGCTTTGAGGGAAGTGAGCTTTCACTAAGCATGAGAACACACAATAAGAGTTTCCCAGCATGAACTGATGAACTTGTGCTAGCCTGGTGCTTTAGGTCTTGGCATGGGCAGCTTCATCATTCCAGAACTTTCTTGATTTCCAAGGTTTCTCTGAAAAACAAAACATGATTATCTTGGAACAAACGACTCATGAATCTATTGATACAGACAAATTAAGTTGCTATACTCCTCGTTCAAGAACCCAGTGGCCACTCTCCCTTAGGTGGGCTCTTATTGACTATTGGGTGAATCTCCACACCCACACTTAGGTCTCCAAACACAAGCCCTGTTCCGAGTCTGAGTCAGTTGCTGTTTCCAGCATCCTTCCCTGTTTCCTCTGTGGTATTATGATGCCATTATTCTCAACTGCACCCACCTGCTTCTTCCCAAATCCATGTTTTTAATTTAGTGAAAGACCTGCCCTCACCCTGTCTATCAAATGTAATTTTATAATCCATTACTGCATCCAGCATTTACAATCATCATTTTAAAATAAATTATCTACCTTGTTGATTGATTTTATTGGGAGTTCCCCTTCCTTGATTTTTTGCATGTTTTGACCATTCAGTCATTTCTTTGAAAGAAAAAATGTGTGTCTTCACCGAGGGGTGGAAAAGTCGCCTTGCAGATCAAGTGTAGGCGGGAAACAGAGTAGAGATTCCTATCAGTGGGAGTCTTCCCTCATCCATTCTTAAAGTTACTCCCATGAGTATATCCTCGCTCATCAACATACATGCATAATTGAATCCGCTTATAGCATGCTAGGGCCTGGAACTTTTCTATATTCCTCTTGAAAACCACTTTCAAAGGCCTAAGAACCCTATGGTCAAGTTTATTACAATAGTGACTCCAGTTCTGGTACAATTTTCTACATTAGTTACTTCTCGCCTTGTTTACACAAAGAAGATGAGATTTGTTTGGGTTGATCATTTGTGTTTGTGGGGGTTGGGGAGTCTGGCAGAGGCAGTTCCATGGTGATAGGAACGGAAGCTGCTTGCTCACATCTCAGCAGACCAGGGAGCAGAGAGGGAGGTGAGTGCTGGTGCTCCTACACATTCACTCGAGGCTCTGGTGATGATGAAGGAGCAATAGTTCTACTCTGGAAATCACATTTCTCATCCATGAAGTCATGAAAATAGTCAGATAGCTAGTGTTTTGTGAGGCGCAGTTCAGGAAGGGAGGTCATTTCATAGTAGAAAGGGAGGTTATTTCACAATAATGGAAATGCCATGGGGTCAGAATTTCTCTCTCTATAAACATATTCATATATACACATATGTGCACTTACTTTAAAGAAATATCCAAAATTCAATAACCCATTCCATTTCAAATTATAATGATTGCAGAAGTGGGGATAATTATATCTTAATTACATACTTGCGATATAATTTTATGTATTTGAGAGATATACATCTATATGCTTGAAATATAAATTACATAATTATAACTGATTATATAATCATACCCCTAACTGAGATTATCTTTTTATAAAGCTTGCCCTGAGGTCTACCTTCCAGATTCCATACAGCACACTTAATTGCACTCTTGAACTCTTAGCATCAACCCTTTATGCACAAAATTTCCAAACTGCAAGATTCGCAGGGTCACAGTACACTGACTCACCAAAACCTAAGCTGTTCATTGAGATTCAGTTAAAAATAAAGTTCATTTTAAATGTCCACCAATAAACACTTTCTTTGTGCATAAGTTTTTAAAACTTACGTGTGATACCCATCAAGTGTCCGTATGTGACAGTCTTAACTCAATGGAGCTGGAGCATCCATGGGAGGATCAACTCTTAACAAGGGAGGGACTGCTTGCCTGGTGTCAGGACCAAAGCCAGGGCCCCAAGTGGAATCCGATGCACAAGGAGAAGTCAGCTGAGAACCGAGGGCAATGGGAAATTACAAGTTAAGAAATCCATTGATCTAAAGGCTGGTGAAACTGAATTGACTGCCAATTCTGTACTTTGGGAGAATAACTTCTGGGGAGCCGGGGGAGATTTGAAAGGCATTGAGTAAGAAGTTCAGAATGAATGCATGAGGCAAGCCCTCAGGGAGCTCATCAATAATGGTATATTTGCAGTTTAACACTTCCCTACCACTATCAAAGGTGACACCTTCCACAGGAAGCCCCCTGATATCTGTGGAAGCTGATGGCTATGTTAATCTGCTGGCCTGGTGGCTTGAGGTTGTGGCAGTGGGTCCATGTTGTCTCTGCTGGACAGGATGCAGGAGATGCGAGCTGGAAGAAAGCCTAGTTCTGCTGCTGAATTAAGCCTTTTGCCTTGAGCAAAGAAATGATGGTGGCCATGCACTATGTACATAATATTAATAACCAAACTGAACATTATCGATGCTGTTCTGGAACTGTTTCATTCTACCTCCAGGCATACAGTAGATCCCCCCCCCCTTTCCATTTAATTACTTAATTATTTCTAGCCAAGCTCTCAGCAGGAGTGAGTTTATCCCTGCAGCAACCCAGGTCTATTCTAACCAAGACAAGCGCTTTGTAAGTAGCAGACACATTAAAAGCACTTGACTTGTTTTAAGTCAGTTCACACAATGATGTTATGAGTGTGTTGTAGCTACCACTTGTTACTGAGACAAATCACTCCACCAAAAGCAGCTGATGGGAGGAAAGTGTTTATTCTAGCTGACAGTCTCCAGGGGAAGCTTCATGATGGCAGGGGAAAGCATGGCATGAGCAGAGGCTGGACATCACCTACTTGCCAATGGCAGATGGAAAACAGCAGCAGGAGGGCAAGCCCACTAATCCTAGGAGGTACTAAGGTCCACCCCTAGGGACACCTCCACCAGCAAGGCTCCACCTCCAGTGTTGCCATCAGCTGGGAACCAAGCATTCAAAACATGAGCTGGAGAGATGGCTCAGCAGTTAAGGCATTTTCCTGCAAAGCATAATGACCTGGGTTTGATTCCCCAGTGCCCATGTAAAGGCAGATGCAGAAAGTGGCACATGCTTCTGGAGTTTGTTTTCAGTGGCTGGAGGCCCTGGAAGGCCCATTCTTTCTCTCTCTCTCTCTCTCTCTCTCTCTCTCTCTCTCTCTCTCTCTCTCTCTCTCTCTCCCTCTCTCTCTCTCTCTCTCTCTCCTTGCAAATAAATAGATAACCTGTTTTAAAACACATGAGTTTATGAAGGACATCTGATTTGAAACCATCACAGAGGTATTATTAATATTACTATTTTACACATGAGGAAATTGAGGTTTATATGAGCTATGTTTACCCAATGTCACAAAGTTACCACGTAGCAGAGCTCAGATTTGAACCCCAGGAATTTGGCTCCAATATGTGCCCTCCCAGTCACTCTAGTGATGAGAAGTCACTATGTGCAAGGAGACAGAGTGCAGGTGTCCAGGTGGGCAAGGTGTGTTTAAGAAGACCTTCAAGGATACAACTTGGATCCTTTGGGAAATATTTAGGAACCAAATTGTAGAATGTAAGGTAATGATCTTAACACGGCCTATGAATGTTAATATCATCCACCACAGGAAACAGTCCACAGTTCCATGACCAAGGTCCACCACTGGTCCTCACCAGTCACCATGACGAGACACCACACTGCCCCTTGCGAAGCTATAGGAAGCATCTGTCACCCCTAAGGGAGGCTGAAGAGACAGAAGAAACCCTGCTTTGGTTGTTGGTAGGATTATAAAGAAACTTCAGTTGATGTTTGTCATTTCTTTTATAAATTAGTGTTTCATTTTTTTAAAAAAAATAGATTGCAACATTCTCTTCTTTGTTGTATAGGAGACTGGTAATGCAGGAAGCCAAATAGTTTCTAAAATAAACTGATATAATTTTTCTAAAGTGCACCATTTTCATTTATGTTTACTATAGTTTGAATCCCCCAACTAAGAAAAACTGGCTCTAGAAGCTGATAGACAACAGGAGACGGGCTGCTTTTGAGCTCATGGAAGATTGCATAGTAATGGCCTCTCATGTTAGGAGTCCCGTGACCCCTTCCTGAATGATTTCTTTTATGCCTCCCCATCCATAACTCACCACACTTCCTGACACTGTGCTTGGTGTCATTGAGAATGAGCTAAGATGCTCAGAAGTGTATCATTTGCCCAGGGTTAAAGGTCTCATGTCATTGTCTACACATATAAAATGCATATAGAGACATGTGTGGGACAGGAAAACAGTAAAATCCTCGAGGCACAGGTTCTGGACAGGCAAAGTTCATACAGTCAGGAGACCACGGGAATGGAGACCTTTAGGAGGTCTATCCAAAGTCAATCATTCCCCCCCCCCCACAAAGATCCCTATGGTCACACTTCTTGTGGGTCAGTAGTTGCTGTAGGGAACACTTCCTACATCCAAAATGCTGCTGAGCACTTGTCACACTTGATTATCTTTCAGGCACATGATATGATCATGCCAAGTTTAAAGATGGAGCCACCAAGATGCCAAGAGGCCCAGCAATCAGCTCAGTGTCTTCCCATTAGCGAGCCACGAGGCCAGAAGGCAAACCTTGTATTACCCACACCAGGAGTCAGCAAATGCTTTTTGTAGAGAGTCAGACAGTGGCCTGTGGGGGCTGGGTGGGGGTAGCTCAGTGGGAGAGTACTTCCTCCCCCTCCCCTCATATGGATAAGGCTCTGGGGTTGATTCTCAGCACTGAAGAAAAAAACTAGATAGTAAATATGCTAGGCTTTGCAAGCTGTAAATATAATGTCTACCATAATGACTCATCCCTGCCTATGTCGAATGAAAGCAGTCACAGAAAATATGGACGCAAACAAGTGTGGTTTATTTCAATAAAACTTTAATAAGCCTTGACAACATCATATAAAACAGCAGCTGATTGGACCTGACACACAGACTAGAGTCGCCAGTCCCAGATCAAGACTGACACAGGAGTGGTTTGAGAAAGAACCAGAAGAGTCTCCCAGTCAGCAGGGAAGGCATTTTCACGAACTTTCTACCCCACCAACAATGAAAGATCCAGAGGAGAGACTATAGGTCCTGTTTCAGAGATTTACATATCAGGGAACAGGTCACAGAGATGCCAAGTTGTGTCAAGGGAACATAGTAACTTTGACATTGGTCCTAACAGTCTGTCTAGGGGTGCCGCTGGGAAGTAGAGGAGGAGTAGCGTGGGAAATGATGGCACCCTTCAGATCGCAAGTGCAGAAAGATGCCCTGGGGGAGAGAAAATGTTCTTTTCATTTTTCTTCCTCTGTTCCAGCAAGAGAGACACTGGAATGTCACCTTGCTTTTCTTAAGAGGGCAAAGTAATTTTGAAACTCTGAAAGAAGTCATGAGAATGTCGCTGTCTGTGGGTGGGTGAGAGGGAGGTCTGCTTCTAGAGGGGTGGATATGGAGGCCTGGGCTTGCTGGTGAACTGAGATGACAGCCTAGAAAGTTTCTCTGTGTGACTGAGTTAAGGGGAGTCGGATTGATAGAAAGTAAGCCATCCCAAAGAGGGGAGAGGAAGAGCTCTGGAAATTCACAAAGGAGAAAGGATACCTGGAAAGGGCTGAGAAAGAGACAGGCAGTGCACCAATAAGAAAGGTAAGTGGAGAGGCTGGGGAGATGGCTCAGTGGTCAAAGGTGGTTGCTTGCTTGCAAAGCCTGCTGGCCCAGGGTTTAATTCTCTAGTCACCCACATAAAGCTAGACGGGCATTTGTTTGCAAAGGCAAGAAACCTGGCCATGCCCATACACATGCATGCGCCCAAATAAGTAAAGAAAAACTTTAAAAACCTAGAGTAAATAAGCTAAACGCAGCTTTAGCTGCACAACTCCTTGACCAGGGTAGAGAAAACCAAAAATGCTTCCAAAATGTAAGCCAGGTAGAAATGGACAGTCCTGTCCTTGGGACAAGTCCAGAGTCCTCAAGACCCTGAAATGCAGTTGAGGTTCTTTGTGAGACCTGATTCCTCCAGTGGACAAGTCAGGAATAAAGCAGAATCTTACTTTGTCATTCTGTATGCCTCAGAGGGCACAAGCCAGGGGGCTAAATTGAAAGAGAAACCCTAACACTGACAGGAAACGAAGGCTGCCGCCATGAGTAGGCTGAACACACTTCCTACTGGGAGAAAAGAAAGGAGCACTTGTGCAATGGAGGAGCCGAAGCCATGGGGAGGCAATCAACAGCTTTTAATTCGTCCAAATAATCCACTCAGTGACAGGGAGCCTTTAACTGGAACTGGGGACTCAGGGTGAAATACACTGGGAACCAAACTCTTGGGCCGCCAAAGAGAAATGCACTATACAAGTGATTTACAAAGAGGCTACTCACAATAGAATCTAGCTAATTCAGAAATGTGTATCTCAGTTAACCTATACTGATCTCACTCTCTGATGGAGATTCTGTTTGTATCTTTCAGAAGGCAGCGAGAGAGCTGTGGCTCCTCCAACCCTTGTCAAACCACAAGACGGTAGCTGAAATCCTGGCAGGAGATGAGCCACCCCAGACATACCGTGGAGGATCCAAACGGATCCCCGCAGAGAATGGTGGGACAGACAGGAGACCCATAACCATAACCAATCAGTCAACACAGGATAAGCCAGACAGACACCAACGATTTTCAACACAACCTAAAGCAGAAGTACAGCCCAGGCCATCAGGCTTTGTAAGCAAGCTCCTTTAATCATTGAGCCATCTCTCTAGTCCTTGATAGCATATAATAACAAACTTGTTTAGAAAGGTATCAGGGGGTGTTGGGCTCCAGCCTTAAACTAAGTTTTAGAATATGGAATAAAGCTGGGTGTGGTGGCACATGCCTTTAATCCCAACATGCCTTTAATCTCAGGAGGCAGAAGTAGTAGTTGATAAGCCTCCATCCTCTTTGTTGATACTTTGCTCTGCTGTACTCTGCTGATTGGCTCCTGCCAAAAGGTTTGAATCTTATTGCTTGAGAGAAATAGGCTGAATAATGCAGCCTCGTGTTACAAAAGGGTTTTGGGTGCTGGAGTAAGATGAGATCTGCCAGACTTTTCTCCCGGTCACGTGTGTCTGTCCAATCGTACGCCTCACCTCTCCCCATCAAGCCCTTTCTCCTGATGGCCGGTGAGACTTGGGTTACCCATAGGGGGCCAGGGATCCTCGATCTCCCCAACAAGGGGGAAAATCTCATTCACAATATCTTCAAAAACATTTTATTTTAAATTCTAGGAATAAAGCTAACCAAGGAGGTAACATACCCTCCTCATTCATTGTAATGGAAATTTTGAAGAAAGAAATTAAAGAAGACATAAAAGATGGAGAAACTTCCCATGTTCATGGCATGGCAGATTTATAGTATGCAAAATGGCTGTATTACCAAAAGAGATTAGAGATTCCATGTCAACCCCATCAAATGACATCCTCCACAGTATGAGAAAAACCACACAATTTATATGGAAG
>PVHP010016710.1:0-35376 GCA_004024765.1 Zapus hudsonius
GCACATGTGTGTGCAGTGGTGTTCCCCATGTGCACCTCTTTGGAGAATATTGGTTACCCTCCTTTCTGGTGTTCCCACCACATTTCCTTGAGACAGAGTTCCTGACCGCCCTGGAGCTGCCATTTCTGTCAGCTCACTGAACAGGGAGATTGTCTCTGTCCTGCTCAGCATTGGTGTTACAGATGTGCTTGGTCCTGCTGGTTTTTTATTTTTGTTTTGTTTTGTTTTGTTTTTATGTTGGTGCTTCAAATTGAAGTCATGTATTCATGCTGGCACAGCACGTGCTCTTACCTGCTGAGCCATCTCTGAAGCCCTTCTGAAAGTTTTTAGAATTATACTAAACAAGTTATAAAAGATGGGACAATGGTTAATGAACATTAATAAATTATGTTAATGGTCTCCGACTGAGTTCGTAAAACAGTAACTATGAATTTATACAAAAAAATGGTATTTAAGTTAGGAAGGGCACAAATGGAGTTTACAGTATTCTCTGGCTCTTGTCCAAAAAAAGATTCAAAAGCCAATAAATATTAGAAATTAATAAAGTGATTAATCTCCAAAAATGTTAAAATTTTCAAATAAGAGTGAATGTAGTATATAATTTTCAAGTGACTAGAGGCAGGAAATAAAGCAAAAATAAATTCAAAGGCAATTTTAAAAGAAAGGAAATAAGGTTAAAATGAAGGAAATCATAAAATATAGATTTAAAAAGATATTTAGTACTAAAAGTATAAGTATTTATATTTAAGCCTAATTGGTTTTTAACATTCCAACAACAACAACAACAACAAAACTGTCATATGGAACAGAGGTTTTAATTATTTTTAGTAGAAGTATGGAAGAAAAAAGTAAAATTAACCATGCAAATAGTATCCAAAGAAAGCCAGTCATTGTGATATGATTAGGTAAGTAGATTTTAAAGGCAAACAGCTTTTCTAGAGATAAAAATGGCGCTCAACCTAGGTGGATAATTAACAGCTGGCTAATTGGATATGAGATCTGCTCAGAGGCAGGGAACCCCTGACAGGTACGGGAACCCAAGGCACCTTGATGGGGACCAAGAGCCCCATCTCCGTGGGGAAGCCCTCACTAACCATAGGTCCTCAGAAAGGCTACACCCACCAAGCGCTCACCAACCTAGCAATATTTGTCTCAATTGACCAATAATAATCTCTCTGCTGGAGACTCTGTATTTTTCAGAAAGTCATGAGAACCGGGGACAACAAAACTCCACCAAAAAGACATGACTTGACGGGGGTGGGGGGACACCCAAGCAGGAGACCATTCACCTCAAAGTCATCTTTTAGAGCCCTAACGCAACCTCTAAGGACGTGAGATAATGAGCAAAAGAGCTATTCACACAGCAAGGCAGATAACCTGGGGAAGGACGATAGAGAGAGGCACCAAGGGTGCCAAAAATAATTGTCCAAAACACAAATTTAGAGACTCTTAAAACCTAATTAATGACTATGGAAAATTTTAATTCACCCACTATGACTCAGTGAAATTTGCAGAAGAGTGGGTGGAAATAATGTAAGAGTCATGAGGGGGCAGAGAATATCTCATGCATAAAAGGGAATGTCATCCTGGATTCAATGGTTTTATCTACTAGCTTATGATAGTGAGCATATTGTTTTGTTAATATATATATATATATATATATTTATATATATATTTATATATATATATAAAATTTAAAGCCAATAAAAATATTAAAAATGATTGCTTTAAGATAATGAAAGGTTTAGTTTACTAGGAAAACATAACAGTTCTAAATTGGTATTCAGATAGACTAAAATAACATAAAGTAAAGTAAAATATTAGACAAAATTAAAGAAGTCATTTATTGAATTATATACCTTAACAAACTTCTGAGCAAATTTTACTAGGCTTGACAACAGTTATATTTGCTGACCAAGATGTGGTGAATATTGAAATTAATAATAGTTTCACATTTGTGAAATTACAAGCAATATTCTGGGCTCAGGAAATGGCTCAGAGGGTAAAGTGCTTGCTATACAAATGAAGTAATCTGAGTTCAAGTCATTGAACCACAGTCTGATATAATAACAGATATTTGTAATCTCACAGAGCCTGTAGAGAGCTGGAGTTCTCTAGAAGAAATGGATCAGCAGTGACCAAGAGACCATGCAACCTGCAAGGTAGAGGGGAGGATGGACACCTGCTCCAACCCCACTATACCCACACCTGAGAAGCCATTTGTTTTCAGACTGAGATTTTAAAATATTCAAATGATGAAGGTTGAGATATTTAAGGAATGGGATTTAGGTAGACCCAAATATCTGCATTTTAAGCACATACTCTGTATTTTAAGCAGAAATATTGCTGGATTTGGAGCTAATGTTTTGACTGTTGTGTTTCAAGCCTATATATTTGAAAATTTGAGCCAAGTTGGCAGAATCATTGCCAAGACCTAAATACACACAATGAATGCTGATGCCTTCGTATGAAGGTGTGCTTACTACAGAGTCTTTTCTCATGATGCTCTTTCTGATGGATAAGGTCATCCTTCCCAGCTCCCCCACAATGTCTTTTCAAAGTCCTCTTCATTCACAAGACAGATCACGTTCTGTTTTTTGAAATCTGGCTGATAACAGACTTCTTATATTTTCTTTGAATTTTCAAAAAACAAACCATTTAAAATTGGACATTAGTGAAAATTTTACATTTTAACTGATTTTTAAGGACTGTGGTATCTCCTCAAAATATTTGCGTCACTGTGTATAGTGTCACATATGATGTTACCAGCTGGAAGTGAATTAAATGAAAACAGAACTAGAGCCAGGAAATGACGATAAGGAAGAAAAGATAGCATGAAAAATATTCCTAGGTGGGTGAGAAGAGGTTGAGAGGTATTCTTAGGGGACAGGAAGAGAGAAAGAAGACAGTTCAATTGTTTGGGGCTGATATCATGTATATGAAATTGTGTCTGGTATTGGAGGAAATTTGAATTTTGATGGCTGAAGACCTTGATTTGAAGTGCAAGCCTTTCCGGGGCCTTAGTTTTTATATATTTGTAAGCTAGGAACTCCATGCTTTCTTCCTTTGAGTTTGAGTTTGTAACCTTCATGATATAATTATATAAGAATGCTCATATGTGACTGAAAGTACAGTGTTGATTCAATGCTTAGTACTTGAGGGAAGGATTTATTTGATATGGAAAGAGATTTCCCTAATAAATTCATACAAATAAATAATAGACATATAAGAATAAAAATTGTGAGAAGACATGGCTGGCATCAAATTTCTTGGGTGCTTAGCATTGTGATAGACAGACATATCAAATAAGAGCCACAATACATAATGACTTTATTTTCCCTGTTTTGCAGGTGAAATCAAGGAAGATGCTGAGTGTCCCATGATGCTGGTAAGCTCAGATGCTGGGCCTTGAGTTGCTGAGCTCTTGAACACTATCCTGTAAAACTAGGGCAATGGCAAACACAGATTCACCTAGAAAATGCCTGATAAAAAATACCTTTTGGAAGAACAATTTGTTGCTCTAACTGTTCCAGCTGAAATTTACTTAGTGTTTTCTGAGCCTCTTTAAAAGAAACACTGTAATTTCCTCCTCGGTATCAAATTATAAACATTGTGCTGAATGCAATTGAATATCACTGAAGCCTTTTGTTGCTATCTATCTAATTTAATCATAATAAGCTATACCAATAAGTCTGTAAAAAGGGAGATTTATTTAGACCCTGTGATATAAATATGAAAGCAAGTGCAGTCTTGAGTCAACAGTGATCCAAAGAGTTTAGACTGAGGAAGGGTTTTGACCACCAGTATGGTTGTGACAAAAGGGAACTGTGTATACTATAGAGAAACCAGACAACCTAGACAAGGCATGAGAGAGCTCTCTGTGCTCAGTTAGTTTTCAGAAACAGAGCAAAGGCCCCTGCTCAATGAACGCTTTCACCTGGACATCACTTAGATATGGCTGCATCTAAGGAACCTTGTGCAGTCTGTCTGGTTCAGTACAGATACTCCCAGCAATCATATCTCAAAAGAAAGAGCACATGGCCGAAGAGAATCCAGTTGAAAAACAATCATTAGTGGTCTGTGTGGGGAGGAAATAATTCCTAGTCAATTTTTATTTTGGTATGCTGTTTTTCCTTCCCAACTGAGTCCTCATTTAGGATCAGTGGTAATCTTGAAGTCTTAGCTTCTGAGGAGAATATTCACTCATCCGCTAATCTCTGAGAATGAGTATCTTAACCTGTTTTCTGCGGCTGAAACAGAACACCACAGATGGAGAGACTTACAGACAATAAGTATGTATTTGGTTTACTGTTCTGGAGACTGGCAAGCCCTAGATCAAGGGGATACTTTTGGTGAGAGCCTTCTGGTTGCATGAAATATGATAGATGTCACTTGTGGGAAGAAGGAAAGGGGGCAGAGTCAGAGCAAAGAGGAGGAAAAGGAGGAGAACAATAAAAAGATAAGCAGAGGAGATGAGGGAAGAGGGGAGACAGAGGAAAATTGATCTAAACATCTATTTATTAGGAGACCATGTCTAAAATGATTAACTCTGGTATAAGAAAGTCATTAATGCATTCATACGAGCACGCCCTCAGAATCTAATCACCTGTTAAAGGTCATTTGATTAGGATTGCCACAATATGAAATATATTTCAATATGAGTTGTGGTTATGAGGATGTTTAAGACATAATGATGGCTTTGCTATTTTGTGTCAGCAAAGTTAGTGTAGTCAACATTCTGGTTTATGCACTATCACTGCTGTCTGTCTATAGAACTAACCAGAAGACACATGGACAGATTTCTGGGCTAGATATCTAATCTGAAAATCTTGTTGCTAGTACCTTAGTGTGTTCAGGCTACTAGAGCAAAATACCTCAAATGGGGTGGTTTGTAATGAATTCAAGTTTATTTTCCATATTTATAATATTTGTATAAAGGTAGAGGTAAATTACTGGTAGTTTCAGTTCTGGTGAGTACCTTCTCACTTTAATTCATATATCAGGGAAGTCTCTAGGAAAAAAATATTTACAAATCATTGAACTTGATGAAGTTCAACTCATCATTTACCGTGAAATGCAGCAAAAAAAAAAATAGTGCTCAGTGTGTACACTCCAGAAAGGAAGTTATCTATCCAATTACATAGTCACAGCCACTAGGGAATGAGAACTCACAGGCAAAGAGAAGGAGAGGAGCAATGAAAAGCAGGACTAATGAAACTGAAGAAGACAGTCAATGAACCAAAGGCAAGAGTTTGAAATTTCCATAAAATGTGCAAGCTTCTGAGAAGACCAATGACAACGCTGAGAGCAAGCATGATCTGGAGGGATGGGCATGTGGCTCACCTGGTAAATTGCTCATTCATCACGCATGAAAGCCCTGGTTCCCAATCCCTGCGCCATAGAACTAGGCATGGAAGAATATGTCTGTAATTCCAGCACTCAGGAGGTAGAGGCAAGAGATCAGAAGTTCAAATTTATCTTCAGATAAGCTTGAGTTATAATAGTATAATAAAATATATTACATAAATACAGAAAAATAATATAATAAAAAGGTATAATAAGTTAGAGGCCAGCCTGTCTCAAAATAAATATATAAATAAATAGTATGACTCATAGAGTATCACTTCACATATCAAAATTCTAGACACTTCTAGCCATCTATATTTGACATCCTATACAAAATGGATCAATTCCTCCAAAACCAAAGCCCCCTATGTCATCCAGTGGGAAGCAAATTGAATATATCTATTATATTATGAAAATGTAATCCATATGTTAGAAAATAACAATAAAACCCTTCAGTTTCAGATGGATTTTCTGAGGATTTTTTTTCCAAAAATTTTATTGCATTATTATGATTTATGTGTGCATTTGTGTGTTGCTGGAAACTGAACCTAGGACCTCATGTGTGCTGGGCAAGTGTTCTACTGCTGAGCTGTGTTTCCAACCCTGTACCAAACTTTTTGAGTTACCATTAATTCTACACAATCTCTTTTGATTAAGCTTGCATTACCCTGTTGGTTACCAAATAAAGCACAGCACTAAAGAGAAAACCTCAGACACTATTTCATGAATATGAACCTCATGATTCTTAACAATATGATAGCTAATAGGATTCAGTAACATTTTAAAAGAAAACAAGGACAGGACCAAGTTGTATTGATTTTAGTTATGCAAATCTGATTTAATATTTGAAAATTGATTTTATCTAACACATTAAATAGACTAAAAATAAAAATCATGATTAGCTCAATGCAGTAAAAGCATTGGACAAAGTGAATAGTTATTTAGGGCTTTTTTTAAAAAAAACACCTTTTGGACAGATAGGACTAAAGAAAACTTGCTCACTTTGATTTTAAAAATCATTTTCAAGACCCAACAGCTATGGCAAGAAGCATGTCTTAGTTGTAAGAGTACTTTCCCAGCACCCCTGAGGTCCTGGGTTCAGTCCCTAGCATGAGTGTGTGTGTGCGCAGGCATACTCTTACTCTCTCTCTCTCTCTCTCTCTCTCTCTCTCTCTCTCTCTCTCTCTCTCTCTCTCTCTCTCTCTCTTCCTCTCTCTCTCTCTCACACACACACACACACACCAGCAAACCCATACTCTCTGTCTCTGTCTTTCTCTGTCTCATAAATAAATAAATAAATATTTTTCAAAAAAATATTAAATTTAAAAGAAGAGACAGACGTGATGGCACACAGCTTTAATCCCAACACTTGGGAGAATGAGGTAGGAGGATCACTGTGAGTTTGAGGCCAGGCCAGTACTACAGAGTGCATTTAGGTTAGCCTGGACTAGAGTGAGACCCTACAAAAATATTACCATTTTGATTTTTTCCTTTAAAGAAAAAAGAAAGAGATCATGACACCCTTGAATTCTGGTGAGACAGAGGAGCTGGACCACACATCCATCTAGATGAGAATGCAAAGTGGTTCTGCCTTTCTAAACAACGTGAGACAGTTTCTTAGAAAAGCTGAATTGGATTCTTGGCATTTTCCCCAGAGAAATGAAAAGGTATTACAGGAGTGTTTACAGAAGCTTTGTTCATAATTGCTCCAAGCTGGAAATGACCCAGGTCTTCCTCAATAGGTGACAGTGAGACTGTCTCTGTGAGGCTTGGCATGGCTGCATCCTTCCTCTTTCGCTGGCATGGAGGCCTTCTTTTTCAAGACAGAATTGCAGTCTACTCTGTCTATAGGCTGCTCTTCATTTACTCATTAGGTGCGGGCATTTCATTTGTTTTCACATTTTGGCTCCTGTGAACAGTGCTTAAATGAACATGGGAATGGTGATATCTCTCTGAGATTCTGAAGTCCTTAAAATTTTCCATCTTGCCTTCTTCTTCACACCATACAAATATATTTGGTCCTACTGAAAAACAGCATGTACACACACACATACACACACACACACACACCTCAGTATTAAATGGCTAGACAATCAATTCTGAAATGCCACTACCTCCCTATGTTCTTAAAAATGAGTTTAAGAGCTCCGGTTATTGACTGTATTTTAAAACAACTTAAAAGTAATCATAAATTTATGTCATGAAAACAGGGCTAAACTTTTTCCTTGTTAACTTAATGCAATTTTATTTTTAAAAAAAATTTGTGAAACAGAAATAATTACTGAGAGTGGCATTGTTTCCCAGTTTTGCAAATCTCTATAGAGTAGACAACTTCTAGCGGCTTCTGAAGTCTGCTCAAATATGTCATTTTGCTTGCAGGATATGAAAAACCATGCGTAAATATACTTGAAAATTGAAAAGTATTTCTCAGCCATTTTAGATTATCATTGGTAATATTTTTGATATTTTATTAAGAGCTTGACAAATAGTTTAATGAAGATTAATTGAAAAGTGGGTTGTGCAACTGTCAATACCTCCTTTTTTGTATTCTCATACAAAAATCTCAGTAAATTTTATGCTTTGATTGGCTACTTTTAACCACACGGTGTACTAGTCATTTGTAACATATTAATTCATTGAATCATACTGATTTACATAATGGATTATTTGATCCTATAATATTAACAAATTACACTTATGAGTGTTACTAGCATCATCAGAAAAACATTAATTCTGTCAAGTTCTGACAGTGTATATACCTTTTCAAAATTACAAACATGTTTTCATTTACAAGGGCAAATTTTTTCACTAACTGCAAATACTTTGGCTGTTTTCCTTGAAGGGTTAATCTCATTTTATTTTCTTATTCAAGCAAATGTTTACCCAGTCATGATAATGATTGTTCTGTTCCAAATCATATTTTTAAAGTAACTTCAGTGTTCTGTGGAAAAAATGCAGCTGGTCCAGTTTGGAATTCAAATACATAATAAAATAATTAAATGACAATTTGTACAAATAGATAAAAAAAAGTCACTCACTCACATCATTGACACCCTTAGTAGCCTGATGAGTCCCTTTAAGGTTTTAGGGACCTTGATTCAAGTAAACCCAGGATTCATGACTGCGACACACAAAAGAATTTCAGGACTAGCTTCTATGAAGCAGAGTTAAGGCTTTATTAAGGATATATTGTTAAGTCCATCAAACACAAGAGTTAAAGGAAAGAGAGGCACTTTGAAGGAAAGAATGGTGTGAGTCTATCCAGTGTATCAATATTGTGTTTGAGATTTTAGCCTCAAGGTCCTGGCTCTCAAGTTATAGCTCAAAGGGGAACCAAGAAATCTTTTCTTTCTTTCCTTTTCTCTCTGTTTTGATAAGAGATTATACAGTGACTGTGGGGTGCTGTAAATGGCATTATGGTCAAATAAGTATGACCATGGCCTAGCGGGGTTTTAAGAGGGCTTCTGAAGAGAGCCTTGAAAATCGCAACTTTCCAACCTTAAGAGAGAAAGGCCTTAAGCAAATAATAGTTGTTCTGGAACTCTTTGCTTCTCAACTGCCGAGACATCTTGACCAGATTCCACAGTGAGGAGCTCATTTTCATTCTCATGTGCCATCATTTTCTCTGTCTGTTTTGTTATTAATTGATCAGGAGATAACTGTCAGATTTTGTTATTCAGCAAACACATAGTCAAGAATTCCATGAGGGCATTTGGATGCAATCAGCATGGCAATGAAGATAGTTTGAAGTGAAGTCCTTGGTCCATATTCAGATGCCAGCACTGTCACCTGAGGTGCTTTATGTCATTAGTGGAATTGTCACTGACATGAGTGTTTTCATAAAATATTTTGATGTCACAAATCCCCCTGAAAAAATACCAGGGTTTTCTCCAAACACGGCACCTCTAACTCTGATAACCCCAAAATATGGGTAAATATGTAACTCACTTAGGGAAGACGCTCATTTGGATTCCTTTTGTCACAATGAGGAGACCCTACCATTTGTCCAACAAACATGGTGTCATTATATCTAAGAGACACAGTGTTACCATGGAGAATACATGTTGAAAATAATACCAAGAAATGATTACAATAAAAATTAATCATATCAAATTGGCTATAAAAGTTATTGAATTAGCTATAAGGTTAAGTAAAAAATTTTAATACAAATGGTCTTATTATTTATTGATTGGAATGCCTTAAACTCACCAACTATCTTTGACTAGAACAAGATATTTTATAAACATTTTTAAAGAAATTCTATTTGATATTTCACGTTTTTTACCACTTCTGACAAGTCTAAACTTGTTGTTAACTGAGAACGTTCAATAAATTTAATAGAAAATAATATTAGAAGATCAATCTACATCCCATAGTCAGAAAAGCATAACTATTAATTATAGGCAATGGCTATGAAAGACCACCATGACCAGGAATTATTACTACTGATTTTATACTATCAACAACCCAAGGAATTGGGAATTATTATCCCCAATTAAAGCTAAAGAAATGAGGCTTACAAAGGAGAAATGCCCTTACCAAGGTCAGAACATTAAGATAAAAGGAACTAAGTTCATGAGGCTAATGTGAGTTTCAGAGCTGACTAGATTGGGTGGGAATTGTTCAATACGAAGCAGGGATTCTCATCCCTACAACTATATGGACATCACTACAAGTGACAATCGTCTCTTAATCTAGCCTTGATCTGAGCTCTTAGGAAAAAAAGTAACTCTTGGGAGGTCCTCAGACACATGGATCTCTGAGCTGAGTCACAGTGACAGAAAGCCCTACAGTCCTGCTGCAGGGCTGGAGACTGGGCTAGACGGTGAACTTCAGAAGCTAGGACAGCTTGTAGCCTTGCATACCAACATGACTGACAGAGGAGATGGAAAGGGCTCCATAGGAACTTGGCAGAAAAATCCTCTAGGGACAAATGTCATAATGTCAGTGGGCTGAGAGATTCTCCAGAGGGTGGAGCTGCTTGGAGAAGTTCCTCAGTGTATTTGCAGCCCTGCATTTCTGTGAGCTCTGCATCTGAGGAGGTAGAAGGGATGGACATTTGTCAAGGATCCCAGAAAAAAGATGACTCATAAAAGTTTTATCATGTGACCACTAAGATTTCCTTTAGACCCATTTGGAAGGGAATTTTCAGCAAAGAAAGACTTTATTCTTCATCACCTTCATTTCTGTAAGCTCATCTACTACTAACATGATTTCATCCACGAAATTCCGCATGGTGGCCAAATGGAATATTTTGTGTGTGTGTGTGTGTGTGTGTGTGTGTGTTGATAGGAATCAAATATAGGACCTAGAATTCCAAGTAAATACCTGCGTTTATATTTCTTAGAAGAGACACAAACTTGCTGCATAGCCCTGGCTGGCCTTTAATTCAATTCTTCCGTCGAATCCTCTGTAGTAACTGGGACTCCAGCCCTGCACCACCACAGTGTGTCTCTCTGTCTTACACAGAAAGAAAATGAGCAAAATCAGAGCCAAATAGCTGTTGTTAAAGGCCTGTGACACAAAATTATAAGCATTGAAGAAAAGAGTAAAAGGTAATTGTTTCACAGTTATTTAGAAATGCCTGTCTTGAGCTAGGTGTAGTTCTAGAAGTCAAAGATTCAGCAGTGAACAAAAACCACAAATATATTCTCTGGGAATAGAAAAATGCAACAGTTGGTGATAATTACGCATAATAAGGTAAGATGGAAAGAATTAGCGAGGGGTTGGTTTATGGGTTCTGTGGCAGTCATGGGAGCTTGTTAGATAAGTGAGATTTGAGCTTCCAGCTGAGGTCAGTGGAGGGAATGCATTCTGTGGGTACTATGGAGGCAGGGAGTACAGTGAATGTGCACGGTCTGTGTTGAGAATGAGCTCCTCATATCTGAGGAGTTACTCACCAGAAGAGAAAAGGAGCCATGTAACATGCAGAGGGCCCTGTAGGCCATTATCCAACATGTAGACTTTGAATTTTACTCGAAGAGTAAACTCTTTACAGGGTTTTCAGTAGAAGATTGTCACAACAGGAATTAAATTTTAAAAAACAAATTTTTATGGGAGGAAATGATTTACTGAAGTTACAGATGCAGGGGAAGTTCCATAATGGTGATTCTAAGTAGGTGGGAATATGATCTGATTTGGGATACAACTCAGAGTACAGCTGACAGGAATGAGTAATGGACTGGATGTCATGTATGTGAGAAAGACTGAACAGAGATCTGCGAGAATCTGTTCAGCTAGAGTGGAGAAGCAGACACAGGTTTGCTTAGAAGAGTGGACTCCAGGGTTTTGCTTGGTTGTGAGAACAATGAAGCCAGGGGCAAGGGGAGGAGGGATGGTTTAGTTTGAGATCCAATCACACAACCTAGTTGGAATGGATTACACATCAAGTCCTGATTTCAAGGACACATAGACTCTGTAGTCCTATGTGGAGGTTTTCAATGTTTAACTGGAGAGGAACTGAAAGAAAATCAGGAAGAATAAACCAAAGAGCCTGCCTACTTGCTGAGAGTCATTTCCTGTTGGGATTTACCTCAGTCTGGGGACTTTTTCAGCTGGGTAGTTTCTCTAAATGAAAACACTCTCTAACCTAGTTGAAATCTCAACCATGTCTAGTCATTTTGTATAGTATGTGCTGCTGGCCTTACAGCTCTGAATGGACAGTTCAATTTAAAGACTAAATAATTGAGGCTAGAGAGATGCCTTGGTGGTTAAAGACACCCATTCTCTTTCACTCTCTCTCTCTCATTCTCTCTCTTTCTCTTCTTGTTCTCTGCTTGTAAACAAATGAATAAAAATATTTTTTAAATATTTTATTTGTAAGCAGAGAGAAAGAGATAGGGAGGAATAAAAGAGAGACAGACAAAGAGAATAGGCACACCAGGGACTCTAGCCACTGCAAACAAACTCCAGATTCACGTGCTACCTTGTGCATTTGGTTTTATGTGGGTACTGGGGAATTGAACTTCGGCCCGTCTGTTTTATAGGCAAGTACATTAACTGCTGAGCCATCTCTCCAGCCCAATAAGAATATTTTTTTAAAAAGGAAAAACTAGTGCCAACTGGTGCAATAGTGGCACATCTATTTGGGGGGGGAAACCAACTGCTCTCTAATTGGACTGGTGTCATGATCCATGGAAAGGAATACATCATGCCTGGGAGAGAAGACCTAGTCAAAAGCCTATGGCAGGGGAGGTCATGAGCCCTAGGGGAGTATGGCTTCTGTTGACTGGATAAATACATATATTATACCTACCAAACTACCTTATAAACACTTTTCTTTTAATTTTATACCTATATAATAACACTACCCTCACTTTTGGCTAGAGAAGCTTCTCTTTTTCAGATGACTGTGACCACTGGGATAATGCAAAAGTCACCATAGTGCTGAGAAATGACAGTGGAGTATTCAGCACTGGGACATCTGTATCACACTTCCCAAGGCTCAGGGTCTATTGTGGAAGAGGTGGTGGCAAGATTGTAAGAGCCAAAGGAAGGGGAGGACTGCTTACAAGGCAAGCTTCCAGACACAAAATGGCCTTGATGTTCATGACTTCACAGTACCTGATAATACCTACACAAGACCTTCATAATAGGAGGAAAAAATGATGACACAGAAACAGAGACTAATTGAGAGGGAGAAGAGATATGAGGGAGGGTGAGGAGGAAATGATAAAGGATTTTTGCCTATATTTATGGGACCTATCAATAAAAAGTTAAAAAAAAAGAAAAAAGAGTTTAATAAAAAACAATAAACTTCATTTATTTTTAAAATTAGATTAAGTATCACTTTTGAAAATATCTCAGGAACGTTATAATAATATAATAATGATGAGGTTGTAAATAGAAAGTCTATCAAACAATCTCATGGATTCTCTCATGTCAGATTAGAACGTAGTATGGAGATGCTGGTTCTTTCTCTAGATCCATCTTCTAATGTGTAAATATGGAGACATGGAGAACTAATACGACACTCATGTCAGAACTTGAAAATTGAAAACGTGGAGGCACCTCTCCTAAAATGTTCACTGTGGCACAGATAAATGTTTCTGTTCGTGAGGAATGAATAAAAGGTGTGCATGACCACTGTGTGGTGAGTTGTGTAGACCACCTCCCTTTCATGCCCTGCAGTCCTGAGATGAGCTTGTGGGGTTGTTAGGAGCACAGTGATTCACAGAAACAATGACTGTCTTGTGTTCTCCAGGATGCAGGGGCATCAAAGTAAATCACCTGCAATACACCAGCAGGAAAGCAGGAATGTAACAGGCTTTCGAGGAAAAAGCCAATCTTTATAGAAACAGTTTTCTTCCCCTGGTGAACCTATAGCCTAAGTTAAAGTGAGAGGATTAGCTGTGATATTTTCTTTAGAGGAATATTTCTTTTTCATTTTTCTGAGTCAACTCTCCCACAGTGTGGTGGCAGTTTAGATTTAAAAAAGATTAAATACCTCTGGGAACTTCATCTCAACCTACTTAATTTCCTAGGATTCCTGGCTAGAACACAACATTGTTTTCTAAATACGCAAGCAGAATTCACGGGTGACTCTAAGTCAGCGCTCCAGCTCAGAAAACAAACATGAAACAGACCAGTACTTATGCTGATCTGCTCAGCTGAGACTGGGTTCCATCATGGATTTTGTGAGTTTGAGCTTTTCATCTAGGCCTCAGTCTTGTGAAAGAGAAGGCTGGTGAGCACATTAGTCAAGGGCCTCTCGGAAATAATTAACAGAAACTCAAGCAAGCCGCAGCACACTAAGAACACACGATTCATTTCTGCTTGTGACTAGCTGTAGATATGGCTGGATCAGAGAATGCCATTCACTGTCCTTCCCTTTTTCATCTCTTTTTCATTTCTTTTCCAACAGAACTGGCTTCTTTTGTTTCTGTCAATTTTTTATTCATTTTTGGTGTGTGTGTGGGGTGTATGCACATATGTAAATGCACACACTTCCTTTGCATGCACGTGGAGGATATTGGAGGGTCCCTTCTCTGTTTCTCTTCCACCTTCTCTGAGATTATTACTGAATCTGGAGCTCCCTGATGTTTTTTGTTTGTTTTGGTTAGTCTTTCTGACACCAAGAATCCTCCTGTCTGATCCCCAGTCTTGGGTTGTAGGCATATATGGATATGCCCTGGTGTTTATTTTATCTTTTTTAGATAGGGTCTCACTCTATCCCCGGCTGGCCTGGAATTCACTATGTAGTCTTAGGGAGGCCTTGAACTCAGAACTCACAGTGATCCTCCTACCTCTGCCTCTGAGTGCTGGAATTAAAGGCATGCACCACCACGACCGGTTTATGCCCAGCTTTTTATTTGGGTGCTGGGAACTGAACTCAGGTCTTCATTCTTGCTGGACAATAAACTTACCTGCTGAGCCACCATTCTAGCCCCCTAATTGTGTTTTTTTTTTCACTTTAGGTTTTCTCCTTTAACCTGGCAACTTCTTAGCCAAGAAAAACTGACTTCTGCTTGATGAGGTCCAAGTACTTGAGGTGTTCTACTTACATTTCTCTTCCAGTGAGATTCTGCCACAGGTGACTGTTTGCTGACAGCACTGGTCTGCTGGCTGCTCCTGCCTAGCTGAAGTCGCACCTGCTGAGCAGCTCTACCTGTAGTGACATAGTAGAGCAGGGGCACTAGGGCCCATAGAGCCAGCCATTTCCACGCATGCATGACTCTCCCGATTCCCTTTTAACCAGAACTCTCTCCAGGCTCTCCAGGTTTTGATGGCTGCTGAACAGTCCTACCCAATTGTCTTCTTCCCTCAAATGGGTCAGATTAAACCAGTTTTAATATATTCTATAAGCTAAGAATGGCCTTTTCTATTGCAAAATTTTAATATAAAAAAGAGCCAAATAAAAACAAAAAAATTAACCAATATGCAATAAGCAGTACATGTGACCTAAAAATCTTGGTGTACTTAATGTGTGACCACTTACCTAAGTAAGGAGTGCTGATGCCTTGGAAAGTCATATACTAATTATCCTGCTGAGTGGCTCTCATGGGAAGTGCTGTGCAGTCTGGTGGGGTAAAGAAGTCATCAATCATATTAACCAACAATAGATGCTGGAAGCTGCATGATTGACCAGACAGCCAGGCAAAATGTGCTCACTCCTGCAGTAGTGGCATATTTGCTCTCTGAATAGACTTTAGGCCTGTTCCGTGGGAACATTCATAACTCTACTGAAAATCTAGTCAAATCCTATGGCTGGGAAGGACATAAACCCTGAGAGTGAGAGAGAGCAGTACTCCTACTGCTGTTTGGCTACATGGATATATTATCACTACTAAATTTCTCTAAATATTTATGTTTATACCTATATATTAATGTTCCTCTCACTTTTAGTTAGAGAAGCTTCTACTACTGTCTGATAGAAGTGACTACTGGGAAGACTCAGAACTTGTCAATGTGTCTAGAAATGACAGTTGAGTCTTTATCACTAGATGAGATATTACAGCCTCCAAGGCTCAGGGACCTTTACAAAAGAGATGACAGAAAGAATGGAAGTGTCAAAGGATGGGTAGGAGTGCTTTGTAATTCTGTCTTCCTGACACAATCATTACCTCACAGTGGTGGTTGTTACCTGCACAAGACCTGCATAACATTAGGCCCATCATTCATATCATGAATGATGAAGAAGAGGAAAATATGACATCTCAGGAGCCAGGGAATAGAAGGGGAAGCAAGGGATGATGGTGGGAATAGAATATCGTCATTTTACATGGTGTATATATACAGAGATCATCCATAAAAATTAATTTTACTAGGAAAACAAATAGTAGTCCAGCTTTCTCGTGTGTGTGTGTGTGTGTGTGTGTGTGTGTGTGTGTGTGTTTAGGAGGGAGAAGAATCAAAGCAGCAAATCACAAAAATGATGTAAGTAAAGTAAAACAACAGCAATGCTACTCAATTATAAAGAAAGAAGCAAGGTTAAGATTTAGCTAGACTTTTCTTAAATTGACTTAAAACTAACTCATGAGCGATAGGGGACATAAGACTACAACATTTAAAAATAAATATTAAAAAAAACACTAACTCAGGCCACATGTTATATATAGTCATTTATCCTCTTGAATTTATATTTAAGCAGACTTTTATGAAAAATAGTCTTTTCTGCATATGAAAATTCATTTGAGGGTAAATTTAAAATAATAAGGAGATAATGCTCTATAGAAATATGGTAGAAACTTCTAGAGCATACCTTCTTCAGTACCCTGCATTAAAGACAAATAAACACACCAAACCCAGCACCAGAAAATGAAAAGGAAGCCATAAAGAGTGACTAGGTAGCAATGAAACACTAAGCACCTGCATACGTGTTTACTCATAAAGCAGCTGTGGCAGTGTCCGTCCTGAGAGTAACTGTAGCTCATTGGTTTGCAATGCAGGCTGGATCTTGGAGTCTTTTGGAATGAGGAATCTTCTCAGATTCTAAGAGAGAATTTAAGAGAAGGAAGGAATGCAGAATTCTTGCCCTAGAGGAAGGCAAGAGGGAGGGTTCAAAAAATGATCTGGTTATACTGACTTGGGGTACACCCCTGACATTAGGACATTTCAATGGCTCCCAGGTGTCTCAAAATTGCTATCACAGAGAAGAAGCCCTGCTGGAGTCTCAGCCCTTCATTTCACTGAGGAGGAAACAATGACTGAGCTCCTCAGGGAGCATATGACTGACCTGGACAAAACAAGTGCTACATTTCAAGTTCATTTCTTTTCCCACTAGACATTCTTCATAGCACCCCGATTGAAGACTGCCTAATTCATTTTGTATATCCTTTTGATAAGGATAGTTAGAGATTATTTTAGAGTAATGAAACCTTTCAGAGCTCTTGGGTGGGCAATAAGTCAAGAGCTAATGTTCAGACATTCACAGTCATGCAAAGCTCCCACTGAATTAGTGGGCCACTGGGTTCCTGTCATATGAATTTAAAGAATGACATCCACAGACTGTATAATGTTAACTTTAGAAATATATATTAAAGAGATTAAAGAGAGAAATTAGCAGAAGGAAGGAATACAATGCTCTTGCCCAAGAGGAGGCAAGAGATGGGGTTCCAAAAAATGAAAAAGTCCACCTAGAGACCGAGAGTGGGGTTTTTTAAGGAATGGATGGACTCCTTTTGAGGAAAGGAAATAAGGATGACCCACATTGTCTCTTGTAGGGTCAAATATATTCCTCACTTACTTTCATGGCTCTGATACCCCTAGACTGTATTGCTTTACCTTGTCTGTATTTGAGTTGGACCTATTGTATGTATGTAGCAAATATCACTTTAATGAATCCATGTCTAGTTTCCAATTGCACATATTGGCTACTTTGAAACTGCATGGAGTCAAAGTTGTAAAATGCCATGATATCTGTGGAGGGTTGGCATGGTCTGTGTCTGTTGCTTATCTTTTGGACTCAACAAGTTGCTCTCACATAGAACAAACCTTGAATTCCTTCAGAGTTTCCAACCAGCTAAATAAAGAGATATTTAGGGTGATGATGCAAATGTGGTTGAGCAACAAGGGAATGTAGAAATTATTAACATGCAGAAAAGAAAAGGAAGAAATCTGCAACCAGATCATAGTAGAATTAATGACTAGGGAAACAACGCTGGAATTTCCTTTGGATTAGGGAATGTTTCCACATGCTAAGAATGAAGGGAGAAAAACAGCATCATTTCCAGGATAAAGTCCCTCAGATGTGCGTGAGTTCCCACAGGTGGTATCTGGAGGGAATGGGAAATTCAGACTTTCCTCCAGTTCTTGTCAGGAACACCTAAGAATTTTATTTTTCAAACTTTCTGGGCCAGACCTCGCCCTGAGAAAATTAAGTTCTGTAGAAATAGATGGTTGATCTGCTACATCTGTTTAAGGGAATTCAAATCGGACTGACAGGCAATGATTTGGGTCTCTTACCAAATCATGCTAATGTATCCAAGACTCCATAGTTGAGCTCATACCTCTGCTCACTCCTCTGGTCTCATTCATGTGAAAATTGCTCAAGGAGAGACCACACCCAAGATGCTTTCAGTGATTGATACATTAAGTTAATGAGTAAATAATTTCATCACTTCTTTTCCTAGGAGATAGTTTACATAACACTACAGAAACAATCATGTATTTCCAGCCTGTGGTCTTTCACTCTTCATTAGTTCACTGTTTATGTCTTTTTTTTTTTAAAAAAAATAGATGAACAAAAAATTAATATCTGCTGGTAACCATAACAAGTCTGGAGAAGAGCTCAGTTGGAGAGATGCGTAACTTCACAGTGAGTGGAATCTTGGGAAATATTTGATAAATCTTATCACTCCTTCCCAGAAACACATGAGTTGGAACTTTTCCCAATCACACTCCTCTTGCAGCCTAGCAGTCTTAAAATATATGATATATAAACAAGCCAAGAATCTTTTTTAATTAAAAAACAACCATTTATTGAAAAAGAATAATGCTTTATACAAATTCCCATTACAGCCCCTCTTCCCCCCTTAGTATCTATTGGTCTATTTCAAATGGTATGGTAGCAAGGTATAAAAATATCAAAGCCAGATAAGTTCCGGCTTAAAAAATTCCATGAGGTCATCTTGGGACATAGAATTTTGTATAGTTTAGCCATAGTTGTCCATATGCACTTACACTCACATATCATTAGGATCCAAAGAAGTGCCAAAAGTTTTTAGAAGTAGAAACACAGTAAAAATTACTTAGTTCAAATCCTCATGAGACTTGGTCGTGTGTATAACATTCTGCATGTGGTTTTGCTATGAAGTACAATTCTCACCCTCTCCTAGCAGAGTTAGCTACCATCAAATACAAAGAACTTCAAAGGTATCACTTAACCCTTTGCAAGCCACACCATTTTGTTTTTTAGCCCTTTGGGTTTGTTTCCTTCATTCCACTGCTTAGCCACAGCAGCATCAACCAATGTGGATTAAATGAATGAGTTCTTTGCTGGGGAATGGTGGTTCATGTCTGTAATATCAACAGTTGACAGACAGAGGCAAGGGGACTCTGGGCAGCCTAGGCATTCCTTGTCAGCTTGGGATATAGACTGAAACCCTGTTTCAACAAAACAAACAAACCAACAACAACAGTAACAAAAACACAAAGCAACAACGACAAACAATAACAATTACTTTGGCAGGATGAATTCCACTTTAGTATCTCATTTGAGAGGCTAGCTAAGGCAAGAAACCCATTTTTCTTAACATTTCTCTCTTTCCAGTTATTTGAAAAGTAACCCCAAATTATTCACTTAAATACCTTAACTCTTTCACCTACAGAGGCATGCTTCACCTTACCAAACCATGTTTACATGTGACACTTTTCAGGGGATCCTCATAACAACCTGTGACGTAGGCAGGTCGGGCATTTTTTTTTTTTTCAGATGAAGCAATAAATTTAGGGCAAGCAAGTGCCTTGCCCAAACTTAGATAATAATTGATAGCACCAAGATTCCAATCCAGGTCTGCAAACATCAAGGCCAACAAGGGTTCTCTGACATTGTCATGCTCCAGTGAACCACCCTTTTCTACACACTAAGAAGAGTAGGAGCACTTATTAAATGCATCAGCACCACCAACAATCTGGCACAGCTGAAGGGAAGGGAAGAGGCCTGTGCAGAAGGCATGGGTGAAGGTTTCATCCAGTGATTAAAAGACTGTTAATTGAGCAAAGGAAAACACTGCTTAGGCATATTTCATGTTCAAAGAATGAGAGTCATATCAACTAATTAATACTCACATTACCTCCACCAGCTGGTTAAGAGTAATTATCTCAATTTGACAGATGGGAAAAGAGGTAGAAAGACTGTGAATTGCTCACAGCTATACAGAGAATCTATGTCACCAGATTATCTTTCCAGCTAGTCTAGCACTTTGTGTAGCTAAACAGACCACACCTCTCTGAAAAGAGGTAAGCCAGATGATAATTATATATATATATAATGTATATATATAACACATATATATATTAAATGTATAGCTGAAGCAGGAGGAAGAAAATCACAGTGTAGAGGACATGGAGCTGTGAATAAGTACATTTAAAAATGCAATCAATAAAACAGTTACAACACCAGGTCAGCAGCATGGCCCCTTGGTGAAACAAATATTTTCAAAGCAAACAAGAGGCTACAGGGCACAGTGCAAGGACCGTGTGGGAAGGTCAACAGGAAAATATCATCTGTTCATGAAGAAAGATTTGCTCCCACAGCCTGGATATGTAAGCAATAAGCGATTCTCACTGGTTTTCAGTTTCAAATGTAGGCTATGAGATACATTATTAGATTCAGAAGTCAAAGACTATAACAGCCTTCAAAACATAGGGGTTAATGAGGAGATCAATTGTTATTATCACAATGCAAAATTAAATATGTAGATGGAAAGGGCAATATAAAGAATTCACACTTGGTAAAGAATTTTTGGTCCTATGGTAAAGATACTAAAAGCTGATGGATGGCCATGCTATTTGACCTGTTATACATGTTTGTAAGTCACAAAGAATAGTAACACATTGATTAGCTTACTTAGTCAGTATGGAAGAATATGCATTTTATATTTAGCAATATTTTAAGTATGCTGGTACCAATATAAGAATAGGAAGGGTTTCTTTTTGTTGTCTAATGATTTTAATAGAAAACATGTATATACATATCTACACACACTTAAGGAGCACTCTTTCCCTTATGTGAGTGTGATAACTCGGTGGGAAGCAGTGGTTCCAATGAACAGGCCTTCCCTCTTGCACCCAGGGAGGAAGATAGACTGTGATTAAGCCCCTCCTAGCAATGAGTTTTATAAAAATATGCTTTCCTATGTCATACCACACAGTTCAGGTAACCATAGTCCAAGGTCTGAAACCTTAGTCAATGAGAGATTCAATGTCCACTTTGAATTTCTTCCAACAGGATTGTTCCTTCTGCTTCTGTCACACGTAGTCTTTCCCACTAGAAGGCGTAGGCTTGGGATAAGGCCGTGGTGTTGGGTAAGAGGTTGTTTTCCGGGGACAGGAGCAGCAGAGTAGGGCACCTCCCAGAAGGCAGAGGGAGGCGGCAGCCCAGCCGGTAAAAAGCGCCTGGCCAAACTCATACCTGAAAGAAAAGTCAGCACCGTGTTTCTAGATAGTCAACCAAACCACTGGCAAATTTTCTAACATAAGCAGGGAAGGAAATATATATTATTAATATATATATACATACATACATATATATATGTATATATATACATATATATATGTATATATATAATTTTTTCAGTGGAAAAGAACCCCTCTGACCCCTCAAGAGGTGCTCTCAGGTTTGTGAACAAGCACAGAGACACAAGAATGTTTATAATGTAATTATTCATAATTTGCAACAGCCCATCAGGCAATATGACATGTAATACCAGTTTAATATTTCCAAAGACATTTCCATATAAATGAGGCTTGTGAAAGCAACTTTAGATATTAGGGATTGGACCACAGTCCTTAGCTATTGCTTAACAAGTCTATCATCAAACAGTAATCATCTCTAGAAGAAAAATAATTTTTAAAAGCTGATCACAGACACTTTCATAAACTCAAATACAAAATTTGCCTTCTGAAAGAAAGCTCTCTGAAGACTTCATGGCTGATTCTTGATTAAGCTGAACCAGGGATACATTAAGCCTCATTTGGGGATAAGGGATCTGGGGTTGATTCTGGCCATCAAAGAGAGAAGGTTTGAGTCTGATGCAAGCTCAGCTTCTCAGATCCTGGGAGGCAACTTTATTTCTCACCTGCTCACAGTTTCTCCTTTCCCAGAAGGGCAGTCTCGCCTGCTTCTCTGGTGTTCAGATCCTATGCTGTCATAGGACTACAAGTGCACAGTGCCCAGCGATTTTCAAATTGCTTTCACATGCACTACTGATATTACTACTCTGGTAAAAATTTGGCCTATTGACCTCCAGCAGTTTCTGTCCCTGTATCATAAATCTTCTGGGTGGGGCCTCAACATAATCCTCACAGTCTGTTCTGTACGTGGGTGATTATATAAAAAGCACACTTATCTAGAATACACTGGGATTTTTCATTCATTCACTCTTACAAACAATAATTACATCTTAACATCCTGACACTGAATGTAGTCATTAAGCTTTAAAGATGTCAGGACAGTGAGACAATGCTCCTTGTCCATGATCAAAGAGCATTGTTACCTGAGTGTGAAAATTCAACTCTTTAACTTGCACAACTTGTGATATTAAGTTGCAATGGAACATAGAATATTAACGTGATAAGTATCTCTATTAGAAGAGTACACCATGGCTTCACAAGGAAAAATTAACTATTTGGAAGGAAGTACAATTCATTTCCCAGAACAGTTGTGCTGTTGTTTTCAGTCAATCACAAACTGTGTTTCATGACAAATAATTAGAGTAAACCATTTGAAAAATCAGAATATACTTCAAATAGAGTATGTCAAGGTATATTAACAAGTTGGTTAATGTGTGAGGAATAAAGAAAGATGCAGTGTATAGCTGGTGGAATAGAGCTTAAAACATGTCTCCTTTGAAGGGCATTTTGTCATCAATACAGGTTGTTAAAGCAATTATCCAACTCATTTTAACATGAGTCACAAGTCGTTTAAATTGTTTGCAAGTTTGACATAAAATTCCATACAACTCTTGAAAGGAAATCTGGGAAACTTTGGCAAGAGTTGGTCTCTGCCAAAGAGAGGCATTTTCTTTTCAGAGAATAAACTGTTTTATGCATGAATAGAATTACCTGGCATTGACAGGGGTCATGGGGTCATAGAATTCTTGGACAATTCTATTGCCATACCAAGCAGTGGCAACTAAAACTGCCAGACCTACAGAAATTCAAAACAAAAGGCTGTTAATCACTGCACAACACTGAGCATGAACATACAGACTAGTTAACCTAAATATATTCCATATGAGCGAGATCTCCTAAGCAGTGCTGACATTTTTTATCTTATTACCGTAAAAATCAATTTGATTTAGATGTGACTTTATTGCAACTGTCAAGAAATACAAAACTATCAGGTTGAAATCAGGCATAGTTTATACTACTCATGACATTTTTTTTCTAGTACAAGGTCACTGGCACAAATGATGCTCTGTGGAAATAAGTCAGCAAGTTCTTCTTTATCAAGACCTCTTTCAAAGGTACTGTACCACTCTAGTTTAGCCAATGAAACTACACTTGATAACATTGCTGTTTGCATGAGCACAGAGTTGCTTTCAGAAAGTAAGATTTAAATCCTTCAACAGTCTTCTTGATAAATTCAAATTTATATTTCTTCTGTTCCAGAAGCAGCATAGGAGATATATAGCAGAAAGAATAGGACCTATCTCAGAATGGGCCAGGGCATCCCAATCCTCCTGCTCCAAGTCTAAATTAAAGCAAATGACATCAGGTTCTCTTGCTGAGGCACCATCTCAGACTGATTATATCTCATAACTAAGTTGCTTATGGCATCTTGGATTCAGAATGCTGACAAATCACTTAGGTAAAAATGCCACTCCATCACTTATATGGAATCCAAAATACCTCATAAATTTTTATCTGAATAAATATTGGTCAAATGATGCAAATAAGAGGAACAAGCTTGAATGATTTATTGTATAAAATAGTGACTATGGTTAATAATAAGTGTGGCTGAAATATGTGAAAAAGTGGATGAATAATATTCTTACCACAGAAATGATGACTATGTGAGGGGAGGCATATGTTAGTTAGCTTAATTTACTCACTGTAGAATTATATATACTTCAAAACACCATGTTTTATATAATAACTGTAACAAAAATTGTCAATTGAAAAACAAATTTAAGGGCTGGAGATGGATCAGTGGTTAAAGGTACTTGCTTACAAAGCCTGGTGGCCAGGGTTTGACTCCCCAGTACACACATAAAGCCAGACGCACCAAGTGGAAAAAGGTTCTGGCATACCCATTCTCTCTCTCTCTCTCTCTCTCTCTCTCTCTCTCTCTCTCTCTCTCTCTCTCTCTCTTTCTCTCTGTGTTTGTCTCTGCTTTCAAATAAATAAAATATATAAAAAAGAAATTTTAAAAAAAGAAACCAAATAAATTCCTTTTTATAGTAATTCTCAGAATTCAGTAATATAGGCAAATTAATTCCTACACTACTTACTCCCTCTTCCCTCACAAAAAGATGGCCCAGTCTGATTTCCTGTAATGCTTGACAGAAGTCAGGATCATTTTGTCTGTGAAAATAGTCCACATTCATGTTCGTGAATGGGTCACCAGAGAACATCTTCAAACTGAACTTGGAGTGCTACAGTCACATTCAAAATCAACAGTGGGTGTTAAGCAGGGACTGATGCATAACTGTTAGGAACACAGATCCATTGTGTCTCTTCAGGGAGTCGCTGATTTGTGTTTGAGCTGAAAAACTGGCTACTCTAACCATATCTCTCATGCAGTCACACTCTTCCTGCATTACTGGTGAAATCCAAAGGTCTCCTGTCAGCAAGAGAACGGAAATACTCAATTGTAGTGTTTCTAGAAGTTGATATATATTCCCAGTGTTATTGCCACACCCATACCAAACATAGTATATATAGAATTTTATTGCTCAATCTATGCAATAATATATATATCATGTCTATAGTGAGAGGCATTCATATGCATAATCCATAGTACAATATCACATTTAAAATAAACCTTATAAAGCATTGAAATGGTGCTGCTTATACTTCAGATTATTTTTTTCACAAAAGAAATAGAATCAAGTGGGTCAATCAACACTTGAATAAAACAGATAGCCTCATTGTTTTATCCACATTTTTTTTTCAAAAGCATTTGTGTATTATTTTCCACCCTAGCTCAGCCAGCAGCTCTACAACCCACGGCCACATCACACCTATCTCTTCTTCTCTCATCTCCAAGTGTATTCTGTGTATGCTGGAAATGGATCTGACCATCTAGTAGGCTGTCCTCATTTTTCTCCAATAACCCAGATCCCACTTTTCCCAATTCTTTATGATTCTTGGATTATTTTTTCTCAGTCTTCCCCATCTTTTCTACTTAGCACATATGGAGACAATATTATTGACAGTCTCTCTCTCTCTCTCTCTCTCTCTCTCTCTCTCTCTCTCGTATCTCACATGGTTCAGGTTGCCTTAGAACTCTCAATATTTTAGGATTAAAGATATGTACTACCAAAATCTTGGGCCTCCAATGAGAAATTCACTTTACAACTGAACTACAAAGAGGCTACTCACAACAGAATCTAGCCAATTCAGCATTGTGTATCTCAGTTAATCTATACTGATCTCACTCTCTGATGGAGATTGTTTATATTTTTCAGAAGGCAGAGAGAGAGAGAGAGAGAGAGAGAGGGAGAGAGAGAGAGCTGTGGCCTTTCCAACCCTACCAACAAGCCACAGTTCTATGGCTGACATCCTGGAAAAAGATGAGCCACCCTAGACCTACTGTGGAGGATCCATATGGAACCCTGCAGAAAGTGTTAGGATAAACAAGAGATCTATAACCACAGCCAATCAGTCAACACAAGATAAACCAGTGAGGTAGACACTAACGATCTTCAACACAACCTAAAGCAGAAGTACAGAGACAGAGACCCCCCTAAGACCTCAACAATAAAGAAGCCTTAATACTCACCCATCATAACTCAGGGAACTGAGCAGAAGAGGAGCAGAAAGATTGTAAGAGCCATGGTGGAGGAGAATATCCAGAGACATGCCCCCCTCAGTAACAACATACAAAGAGGGGTGGAACCGGGTTGACTCCTAGGCTATCCATAACCCCCTACCCCAAGGACTGATCCAGACTGTCCATGGAGGAGGATATCCAGCTGATTGGGGACAGGGAAGAGGGAAATCGGGGAATTGGGGAAATCAACACATTATTTGCTTATTCAGTGTTATCTAATTATGGATAATAAAGATATAATTTAAAAAAACATATGTACTACCCTGGTCTTATGGCATTTTCTGAATTACATACAGTTATTTTCTGAGTTTCTTAGATATCAATTATCTCTCTGCTCCTGCAGATACTTGTCCTGACAACCAAATGGGCCCCCTGACATATGAGTTCACATGCCAAGTAGTTGATTCTGAATGAAACTTGGCTTACCATAAGGTCCATGTCATCAAAGTTTAAAAGAACTGAACCAATTACAAATGCAATGAAACCAAGAAAACCCAAGGAAATTAAAAACTAGGTTTCAAATCATACTTGGGAAAAGACACATGAAGAAACCATACTTGGGAGCTCGTGTTTGAGAAAAGAAGAAACAGAGAAGGAAGAAGGAAGAAACAGGGCGCTGGGCATCTCTTACCTGAAATCAGGAATATCACCCCCCCAATGACAGCCATGCGCATCTTCTGCACCTCGTCATCTTCCAAGCATTTCATGCACTTCATGCCCACGGTGGACACGAAGATGGCTATCAGTCCCAACAGGATGCCGATGACCATCAAGGCACGGGTGGCCTGCAAAGTACCTGTCCAGAAACAGGTTAGAACATGTTAAAACCATGCAAACACCGTGGAGAGGAGTGAAACAGATTGCTGTGTTCTACTGAAAAATGAAAACTGGACTAGAAGATAGGACACTTCTATTCTGATGACATGTCCTTTGGCCTTGACACAGCTTTATTCCAGGAAAACAAGCTTAGATGACTAGGAAGAACCTCAGTCCTAACATTTTGTGGTTTCAAAATCAAATGCAAAATCAACTGAACAATTGCATCTTAAACTTGATTCATAGAGTATTTTGATTCTGAAGTGACAATCATACATGGTATCCTTAGTATTCACTGTTGTACTGAAAATGCCTTAAAACACATCTTTAGTTTTAATTGCCAGTTTTACACTCAGGCTTCAAAAACCAGGTGAATATGGATCATACAAGAATTTTTTTTCAGTGATTATCATGGCTTAGATAGCAGTGCTTTTTTTAAAATCTCCTGTTACTGGAAAGCGTTGAAGAAGGATACAACAGTGTCATCTTTAAAAATTACCTTGGAATGTAGGAGTATATGCATACCTAAGATCATCAGTTTTTAAAACTATTTAAATTGCCATGTTATAGTGTCAGACATAATAATCCAATGCACTATTCATTTCTTGAGTTTCCACAAATTTTATAATATTTGTATTTATCTTGAACACGGTAAATTATGATCAGAGAGACAAGATCAGGTTTGAAAGATTATGTCAATATGTTACCAAAAAAGTTAAAGCTAAACCACTTTTGTGACATGGGCTTGGAAACAAAAAAGGAATTGTACTAGTTAGAGAAGCTCTTAAATTATAGACTTATGTCCTTCTTTAATATCATCATCTTACTGAGATATTGTGACAAGAATTTTATAGATGTAAATATTATTTACAATGTAACAAACTAAAGGATATTTGGTGAATTCGTGTTATTGGAGACAATGTTTCTATTCTATTAAATACGAATGATTATAACCTATATCCAGGCAGTTAGAACAATTTACTCTTTTCTGGTTTTCAGTGGAGGCTAAGATGATGATACCCAAATATCTAATGTATGCAGAGGCTCAGTCCTCATATGCTTGAGATGGAGAAGTTAGGCTACCAATCCTAATTGAAACTGAGTATTTCTACAAAAGCATTAAATTTTAGTTTAAGGATATTTCTATACCTGTCGTCACTAATCTATGAGAAAAATCATATCATTCCATCCTAAGAAATGTCAAAAGGATATTTCAGAATCTCGGCCTTTTGTTGGATGTAGATTTTACTTGTTTTTATTAAAGTACAAAGCAGAGACACTGTCTGCTGCCTCTCGTAAGTGCAATGAGCATATACACATGATCACTCTCAGATGATCTTGAGGAATTGAGCTGGTAGAGGGCCTGCGGGATGGATGGGCCACAGTGGGACTAAGAAACGAAGCTCTTCACATGACTGCAATCAAACTTTTCCTTGGAATTACAAACTATTTTGTGGTATGGTGAGGAAAGCACTGAGGACTCCTTGTGAAGGCGTGAGCTTCCTTCTGATTTGTCAGCAGTGTTTGTGAAGACAATTATCACTCACATGAAAATGAAAAGATAATTACATTCTCGGACATAACACAGACTCAGGAGGGAAACACTTCAGGCAGAGGCTGCAGATAACAGATGACCCATGTGTTTAGAGAATAAGGTGATCATAGTGCCAAGTTGACTAGTACTGTCTTTATTTGAAAATTTAAAGTCCAGCATCCTAACATGATCCTGGATCCTAGGAAGACTAGTTTAGCTGGAACTGTGATTGAAGCCAAACTCCTATGGAGACCAAAATCTTGACTCCAAGGGGAAGCTTCCATGAACCATGGGACTAAGGAAAGGCTATACACAATATAATCCTGCCAAATTGACAATGCTTGTTCCATTCAGTTATGCTGATCTCACTCTCTGCTGGAGAAACTGTTTTTATCTTTCAGAAGGCAGCTAAAACAGTGGACATCCTAATTCTACCAACAAGACCAGAAATGATAGCTGACTCCTGGCAGAGGATGAACCACAGCTAACACATCAGCTAGGGCCCAGGTAAAACCACAGAGGAAGTGGCGAGATGAGCAAGAGTGCTGCTTCCACAGCGAGCCCAACAACCTGAGCCAGGATGAGGAAGAGAGACACTGAGGACACTCAAAAAATTCCAAAGCAGAAATCTAGAAGCTGCAATGAGCTCAACACTAAAGTAGATTTAAAACGCACCCACTGTAGTTCAGAGAACTTTGCAAAAGAGGGGGCAGAAATATTGTAAAAGCCATGAAAGAATATATAGAGGCATTGTCCCCACACCCTCCCCCATGATTGACTGCTGCTTTCATAACACAGAGCCTTCAAAATCCCATGGAGCACATCAGCAATCCCCCCAACCCATAAAAAAAGCAGAATGGGGTCAGGGAGGAGGGAAACCATGGTAGCAACACATAACTTGTTCATACAAAGTGTCTACTTAATAAAAAAATGAAATAAAGCTTTTAGCATTGAAGAGGTAAAAAAAAAATGGAGCAAGTAAAACAAAGCTTAGGTGGGCAGAAGACAGATATACAGACCCTGTGTAGACCAAGGTAGTGGTTGAAGTGTAATCTGAAGTGATTGGAGATATTAAGGCAGGGTGACATTGCTTTTGTTCTAATACAGAAATAATATAATTAGGCCACACTGACAGCCTTTCAAATAAGTCTGGCCTCTTCCACCTCATGGCTACTTCCCATCTGCAGTATAATATTCAGTTTGGCAGCCTTCTACAAATGACTTTTGATGCTTTCTTTGATCTCTTCAAGTTTTCCAATGTGCTCAAGTTATAGAGGCCCAACCTTGACTTAGCTTATAAAACAATCATACTGATATATTCATGGAGTAAAAACAGGAGGCCACTAGCCCAGCAGGTTTGAACATACAGCACAGGGCATCCTTCTCAAAGGAATCTTTTGGGCATGAGCTTTGTGAATCAGGCGTATGAGGTCTCTGATTCTCTCCAGGCAAGGAGCACACAGGAATAGCCTAATGAAAGATCCAACTATCCCACTGAAAATCTTTATATTCACAATTTTATCTCCAAGTTTTCTTTCTAATATTATCA
Organism: Zapus hudsonius; assembly: GCA_004024765.1. Taxonomy (NCBI): domain Eukaryota; kingdom Metazoa; phylum Chordata; class Mammalia; order Rodentia; family Dipodidae; genus Zapus; species Zapus hudsonius. The sequence goes on from PVHP010016710.1 coordinate 29,905, forward strand.
GACAGGCATTCTATGTCACGCCATACTACTTTATCACTTCTGTAATAATTCTTACCATCTTTCTTTTCCTTAGAGAATACTGTGTATTTGTCTAAAACACAAACAATGGACGCAGTGGGTAAATCACCTTCAGGAGTCACAAGACCCCAGATATCAAGGGGCTCATTTCTTCACTTAAAAATGAGATGAAGGGCTAAGAAGATGGTGCAGCAGATAAGTTGCTTGTCAGCAAGCTTGGATACCTGAATTCATACCCTCAGACCCCATGTTGGTAGCAGAAGCTATGGTAGGCTTCTCTTACAGCAGCATTGCACAGCCAGATAGGAGGCAGAGATGGGGAACTTATCCAGAAAGTCACAGACCAGCGCCAAGGGAAACAACAATGAGAGATCCTGCCTGGAACAAGATGGGAAGACCCAAAAAGTTTTCTTCTATCATTACATGTGTGCTATGGTGTGTGTTTGTGTGTGTGTGTATGAAAACATACATGTGTCATATACACACAAAAAGATAAAAATAAATTAAAAAATTTTAAATGTCATAAAGCAATAGAATAAGAAGGTCATTTTCCACATTTTCCACTTCTGTCCTGACAGCCATTGCCTTATGAATTATTTTTGGTATTTTATCATCTAAGATTGGCATCAAATATAAAACCTCATCTTGCTTCCTTGTGGAGACATTGGATAATTCTCAACTAAAATGATATTGGAAGAAAATAAAAAAAAAACAATGCAAACATTCACACACTTCACATACATAAAGGTTATGACTCATAATAATATAAAACCTTATTAGCTGGGCGCATGTAATGAGGGATTACAAGTCAAACTAAGAAACTATTGTGTCACAAGTTACAAGGGTTTTACTTGCTGATCAAATCTAAATTGTACGGTTTTAGCTGGAGATAGGTAAATTCTGTCAAATGAAGGTCTGGAAGAAGCCTTTCAAGTCAGGGACCTAAAATATGTAATTGTGAGCTCCTGAATGAATGGAGCCACGTATTTATTTCCATGTCAATCACCTGTTTATGCACACTACCTGACAAGTCAGATGGATCTTTCAATGTGTGCTCAATGAACTTAAACAAGAAAGATGTCTTTGTCTATCAAAAATTGTATACATACTCTTGTGTTGAGCTGGATCTCTGAATTGATACTGACCTTTTCAGAGCCCAGAAATGCTACAATTTTTGCTTTATAGATAGAAATAATGTATATTATTAAATGCTAAAAATTAATACAGTTAGGAAAGAGTTGTGCTTTTTGCCTCATTTTCTCCAGATATATTTTCTGCAAGCACAGGTTGTGTGCATGCCTGTGTGTGTACATATTGATGCACATACATTACTCTAGTTATTAAATTACGTGTTTAATGAACTACCATAATGAAGTTGTTTGTACTCAGTAGATTTTGAGACAGCAGAGAAGAGGGATGCCTGAAACACTACAAAATAATACCAGGACCGCCCATCTGTGTGTTCTCAACATTGAACTGGTGTGATTGCGTCAAATTTAGTGGTTTATGTAATTTTTTACTGACCCCTTAAATTTGTAGATATCACTACAATATTATAAGTAAAGATGTCTGTTGAGAGTCTGGTTAACAAACATTTAAAAAGTTACCCTATTGTTTGTCTGTATTCTTCAGTAGTAAATGGAGAAGTCAGTCTGTTAATTATACTTAGCCAGAACGATAATGCTGAGGTTAAAGACCCCCTGGGGAGATCTCACCATTTTCAACCTGAAAGTATAATTTAAAAAATACTTACAAAGATCTCAACTTATACAACAAGAAATTTGTTCGACAGTACCCAGCTCCTACAGTTATTTTAATCAAGATAAGTGCAGAAAAACAAGCATAAGCAAGCATTTCTTCCTTCCTTCCTTCCTTCCTTCCTTCCTTCCTTCCTTCCTTCCTTCCTTCCTTCCTTCTTTCTTTCTTTCTTTCTTTCTTTCTTTCTTTCTTTCTTTCTTTCTTTCTTTCTTTCTTTCTTTCTTTCTTTCTTTCTTTCTTTTTTCCTGGCTTTAAAGGCTTGCTATCCAAGCAGTAGAATTTCCTAGGAATACTTGACATTGTTTATGGTACTTATTAACCTTATTACCATATTCTTACCCTTTGCACACTATATGTCATGAACAAAATAGATGTTAGTTGCGTATCTCCCTCACATATTCCTTCCCTGATAGTATGTGCCTATAAGTATTAAAGGATAGCAGATCTGCCCATTGGATGACAGCAATGATAGTTCTCCCATAGCTGAGTAAGCTCACTGCAGACCTTCACAGCACTTACTCCTCTGGATTTTCCAATATCAGGGCTTTCACTTTTACTGCTGGTCAGAGTCCTCCTTGTTAGTGGGTCCATTTTCTTCTGCATGAGCAGTCCCCACTAGCCATGTGACCTTAGAACATAATCAGTCAGTAATCCCAGTGGTCCAGGAGGACAAAGGACTAGTAGTCCCTTTCTGGAAGCACTGAGATGGTTTGTTACCTTTTAAAATGATTTGTCTCCTAAATGTCTCCTGATTAAATTCATGCTTACTCAACATCCCATCTAGGAACTTGCTTTTCCTCCTTTAATCAAGCACGCAAAGGACATTGGCACTGTTCTTTGTTGTATGTTAAATGTGAGAAACCACCTAACTTCCATTCCTATGAGTGAAAATAGGGCCAGGCTCATGTTTGTTGACTGGATGAATAAGTCTCTGATTCACTTCTCCTTTCCTCTTATACTCTGCTTCATTTTATAAGCGGTGATTTGACCTGAGTTCCAGGAAACTTAGTGTCTCACCTACATACAGATGGCTAAGTAGTGTAAAACCAGGGTAAAAACTGTAGAACTGAGCTTTCCAAGTCACCGATCTTTGTTTAATTTCCATCATTTCAAGAGTCAGGAATAATTATTGAAACATCTGAACACCAGTGGCTTTTTTTTTTGGAATGGCCTCCACTTAGCAGGCATAAAGCAATGTGGAGAAGGCTAAGAGGGTGCCTTCCTCTCTGCCTGCCTGCACTTCAAAGGCATCCAAGTCAGTGATTTTGTTCCTCTGATTGAGCCTGACCTCATGGTGAGAGTTCTGGGAAACCTCATGACAACCAATACTCATTAAGCACACCTACACACATGTGGATTCATGCAGAGCTGGTTGAACAGGCCAGAGGAGCTTACAAACAAATTACAGAATTTCAGGGCTAGATGAGACTCAAAGAGAGTCTAGCCAAACCTCCCATTTGACTGGTGCTTGGATCTTCCCAAGAGCAATCCTCCAAAAATGCTTACTTATTCTCTGCTTCACTACCTCCCAACATGAAGCCTCCCAGGAAAGCCCAATCTTTGAACAACACTAGCTATTAAAGTGAAGCAGGAAGAAGTAATTAACCATATAAAATCGGCAACTGACTTCCCATAATTTTCTGAACTGAATAAAAAGAAAACACGTGCATGTTGCATCTCGTCTGGTCTAAGTATATCTGGCCCTCTCCTTTGTCTATCCTAAATGTCAGCTGTAAGGTTCATCAAGGTAGATAAGTATCACATAGGCTGAAATGGAAATTGTCCCTGACTAACAATGCAACCCTTCTTTCCCCATGAAGTTTCTGTTACTTTTTCACAGAGGCTTGGCAAACACGACTTTAAAAGCCCTGCAGTGTCACTCTTAATATCGTCCACATTGCATTCTGTGTACAGTGTAATCACACACTATATCACTATAGGTACTCAGCAATCCACACCAGATGTGGCAGAGACAAGAGATGTTTGTCAAGTGCTAAAACCTTGGTGACTTCTAGCTTCTGGAAGAGAGGGGGCCCAGTGGGCTCTTCTGCACATGCAGCAAAGTGCAAGTACAGGGAACCTCAGAGTCACACTCTTCATGTCAAAGCACTTCATGAATGGAAACCTTTCATGAGGCACACTACTCATATACACAGATAATCCGTTTCATCTCTAGGCGTCGTAGAATTGTACCAAAACCAGTCAATGAGTCACCACCCAGGTCTCCTCAGGTGGGCGTGAGTGCCACTGCTCAGGTGGAGAAATAGGTACAAGTCTCTGGGCCCCATTCAAAGTATCAGTGAATCATGACCCAGCTGGGAGAGAGAACATGAGTCAAGACACCTTCTCCTGGGAATAGGTTTGGTGAGAAAGGCCTAAGCTCAGTCTTGGATAAACCATGGCTTTAACCAAAATAGAAAACCAGGTTAAAGCGGATGCTGTTCTCATCTAAGTAGAATCTAAGGAGGAAACAAGAAATCTCCAAATGTCTATGAGGAGAGTTTACTTACTGCTTTCCATGGATTTACATGCTCTAGTAACTATATCATTGAGGAATAAATTAAAATATCTAATGCAGAGTTAAGGGTAAGGATGAGTATTTGAGGTATGAGTCATTCTTGTTCCGTTCATTTAAGGAAGCGAAACATGTTAAAATGAACTCTTTGAATTAGAGGAAGAAAATGGACAAGGAAGTTTTCAAAAACTTCTCTTCGCACCTCCTCACCCGCTAATTTCACAATATGGTTCTGAAAGTGTCCAGTGCCACAGCACCGTTTCCTTAAATGTCTTTTTCCTTTGGTGGGGAAATCCAATAATTATTGCCCAATGGTTCAAGTTAGTAAACTGAGTATAGCCCAGCAGGCTAGCAAACAGCGCACACTTAATAAACTTACAACTTAACTTTGGTAGAAAGAGTCCTCAGGTAAGGACCTTCAAAAAATGGAATTACAAACTGGGCATGGTGGCACAACCCTTTAATCCCAAAACTCCGGAGGCAGAGGTAGAAGGATCGCCATGAGTTCAAGGCCACTCTGAGACTACATAGTGAATTCCAGGTCAGCCTGGACTAGAGCAAGACCCTACCTCGAAAAACTAAAAAACCTAAAAAAATAAAAAACATGGAATTACAGCAGACAAAACCACACTGAGTAAATCCTCAGGTAATCCAGGTGTCAAGCCAATTTGGGATAGGTGCCATAGCTACAGTGCACGACAAGAGCAAGCTCCTATGTGCTCAGTAGGAGGTAGGCAAGTGGGTCAATGTGAGCAACACCAGTCAGCAAGCTCATCTTAGCACCGCCATGGGGACCTGGGAGCCTCCTTGTGAGGGAAGGCTTAGGGGGCTCCTCATGTTTAGTAGAAGTTCAGAAAAACATATAAAACAACAAGAGTGACTCTCACAGAGGATAATCCAGACATGAATCATTACTTCCTAAATAGGAATTTAATTGTTTTCTGACAAAACACTCAACATCTTTATTTAGATAGGATATCTTACTCCCTCTGTATCATCTTTTCTGACATGACTTATGAGAATAACGCACTATCACACAGAAATCCCCTGGTGGAAGGTTAAACCATGGGGAAGACCTCTCTTCTCCCTCTCTCTGCATCTTCCCCAGTTAGCTCTGCTTCCCATGGCTGCAGCCACTTTTCCAGGATCCTCCTTCCTCTACAGCCTTGTTCAGACCCTCT
>PVHP010016711.1:0-35440 GCA_004024765.1 Zapus hudsonius
TCTTTCTTTCTTTCTTTCTTTCTTTCTTTCTTTCTTTCTTTCTTTCTTTCTTTCTTTCTCTTTCGTTCTTTCTTTTTCTGAAAGGAAACTAAAGCAGAGCAAAGTCTTGGTTTATCTAAAGTGCTAATTCACTATCCTAAATTCTTTCTACTATCAAAATATGAATTTACATATCACATGTTTTCTTTTTATGAGTTAAAATAAGAAATTTCAGCTCCTTTTCTCCATTTCCTATTAGCTAGCATCTATGCAGGAAGGCACTGTGTCAGCCCCTTCCCAGCCCACTTTTCAGATCTCGTGATAATCCTCAGTCCCAGGACCAGGACATTCAATCTCTTAGACGGTGATTATGCCAAATGCTTAGTGTGGAACCGCTAGCTGGCTCCAGGCTATTGATGATTTCATTAAATCTTTCCCAATCTATTTATTTACACAATTTCAACTGGGAAAAACGCATTGAAATGAAACATCTCATTTCCATTTACTGTCCTGCGGCAAGAAAGAGATCATGATGCATATCCCCAATTTAGACTAGATGAAACTAGCCACATTTCAAATAGAGAAGTCACATTGTGAGGTTAAAGCCACATTAACCTTAAAGGAGCCATTTTCTCCTATTTATCTGTTCAAGCTTCAATAGATTGCGCCAAGTTCCATGACTGTGGAGCAAAGGACATGTTTTAAAGATGCTTTAAAGCTAGCGATTTATCTCACGTGCTGCCTTATAGCTTCCTTCACGATGGTCTTTTTCTGCAGTGTTTGACTCTGAGGCAGGTACATGGTGGCAAACAAAAAAGGAAGTGTCTTATTGAATTATCTTGATTGCTATATCGATCATTTCCTTGTACTTTTGTTCTCAAGCACAGCAGTGAAAGAAAGCAGGCAAGCAAGGTTTCAGTTAACACACACACACACACACACACACACACACACACACACACAGACACACACACACACACACACACACACACACACACACACACACAGATCCCAGAGCAGAGAAGACATCTTTCTAGTTCAGACATAGTTAAGAAAATTTTGTTTTGCAACGACAGCTTTGCCAATTAGTCTCAAGTGAACTGTAGGATGCTTTCTCGATAATCACATGGCATGATGTCTGAACAGAAGCTTCACACTTTACGGTTTGTCCCTCAGCATGAGATCATTTCTCTACCCACTGTGCTCCATGGAGTTTCAAATATCACATTGTTAATAAGTGATATGCATTTTAAAAATAGGCCTTATAAGAAATCCAGTTAGATTTCACGAGTGAGCTAATGTGTGTTTCTACAAAGACTCATGGGCTGAGATAACATGTCATTTCACACTTGCCATCAACCAAAGATCCTTTCCCTTCCTTCAGTATCCTGACCATGTTTTATTTCTTCACTCTCTTTCATTTTTCAAGACTCAGTCACCTCAACCACTACTGGTTTCCTCTCCCTTCTCTATGTCTGCTTAAGAATTTATGTAAGGAAACCCGTCTCTTATTTATTATGCACAATGATATTAAGATTACTCTGCTGTATTCTGAGAGTTAATAGCATGGTATTTTACAACATCTCATTGGAAATATTTATGCTCTGAAACATTATTTTATGAATTGTTAAATATAAATCATTTATATTGCTACACTTTATGGGTGAATTATATGCTGAATTTTAATGGTGCTTTAGTTTGGAAGTCCAAGTAGTGAGTGAATGCATGCAAGACCATGGTATGTCTAATGGAATATTTCTTCACTTAGAAGAAAGGAAGAGCCACAGGTGGAAAGGAGTTACATGGGACACTGTCCTCCTGAAAAACAAGTGAGTGGTGCATTCATGATTTGTACCTCACACAACCTGTGCTGTTCTGCGTATACCAAAAATTTCACAAGGAAGATAGAAAGAATGAGACCAAAATAAAATGAAAAGTAAAACAGAGGAAGGACAACTTAGAAAAGGGAGTTTTATTTGTGGAAAGGGAATGGGTAAGAGAGAACAAAAGGAGTCTATGGGATTAGAATATGATGAAATTACTGTATGTTCATGTATTCAAGTTCTCAATAAAAAGAATATTTAAAATGTTGCTGTATGATATATGAAATTCTATCCCCTGTGTACCTATGGTTTAGACATTTAAGTTCAAGAATTAAAATTATTTAAATATCAAATAGATGTTTTTCTTGAATCCACAATGGTATTCATGTAGCCAATACAGAGACCAACAGTTTTAGTTACTGAACAACTTTAGTGGAAAACAGAAGTGGATCAAGGTAGATAATGCTTTTGATATATTGTTCGATTCAGTTTGCAAGGATTTTGTTCAGAAATTTTGCACCTAAGTTTATAAGGGCTATAGGTCTAGAATTTTCTTTTCGTCTTGTTTCTCTGTCTGGTTTTGGTATTAGTTTGATGATAGCTTCATAGGAGTTGGGGAAGGACATTCCTTTTCTCTGATTATGTGAAAAAGGTTGAGAAAAAGTGGTTTCAGTTCTACCATGAAGGTTTGGTAGAATTCAGCTGAGAATGCATCAGCTCCGGGACCTTTCCTTTGACGGAGGTTTTGATTACATTTTTAATCTTGAGAGATATAGTAGGTTATTTAGGAGATTTATCTGTTTTGGATTCAGTTTTTGTAGGTGGGATGTGTCTAGGAATTCATCCGTTTCAGGTTATCTAATTTTAGGGAGTAGAGGTTTTGAAAGTATGTTATGAAGATTCTTTCAATTTCACTGGTGTCTGGTTTGGACTTTTCCTTTTCATTTCCAATTTTGTTAATTTGAGGCTTTCTTCTTTGTTGTTGTTTGTTTGATCAATTTGGCTAGCAGTTTATCAGGTTTTTTTCCCTCCCAAAGAACCAGCTCTTTGCTTTGTTAATTTTCTTAATTATTTTCTTAGTTTCCAATTCATTAATTTCAGCTCTGGTCTTAATTATTTCTTTCCATCTGGAACTCTTAGTGTTGAATTGTTCTTGCTTGTCCAATACTTTTTAGTGAAAGGTTAGATTATTGATTTTAGATTTTTCTGTCTTCATTGCATCCTAGGGTTTTGGTATCTTGTGTTTTCATTATCATTTAGTTCTAAAAAATTGATAATTTTCTTTTTTTTTGAGGTAGGGTCTCACTCTACCATTTGGTGGTCATGTCACTTTGGGGACATTATTTAATGTCTTTTTCCTTGTGCAAGAACTGGATTTCTGTCTCATAGAAATGCTGTGAGCAGCACATCCTTTGATATGGGCTCATACCCTAGAGCTGTGATTCTAAGCACACATAAAAGCCGTCAGTATTCAGTTCATCCTCAAAAGTGTAACCTTTACAAGTTTGCCCTTTGACGATGATATGGCAAAGAAAAGGCTCCCAACAGAAGGTGACCTTGGCTCCGGTCTCAATTTTGGAAAAGTCGAGTAGCTTAAAACCATCTGCTGTTCCTTTAAGAGACTGGGAAGTGTTTGCATCTGATGAAGGCTTTTTCCCTTCTATTTTTTTTTTAGGGAAAAACTTTCATGAATGATGATGTCATGTTGTAAGGATGAATTCCAAAGAAACTTATTTAGTGACAATCTGGATGTAACAAATGTGTCTGCTCAAATCCAGGCAGTGAGAATGTATGAACAAAAGACCACCTGGAAGGAATACTGCCTAAATCAAGGAAAATGGTGCATCTACCCAGATAGGGGATACAAACCAGTGCCTTTAAGTGCTGAGCTAGCCATCCAGCTCATAAAGTTCAAATTTTTTAACCCAAGGCCTGAAGGTTGTACATGGTCTCTGCTCCCTGGTGCCTCCTCGCCATTGCGTTGCTCTACTTAGCAAATCCAGCTGCCTTTGGTTCCAAAACACGTGACACTTGCTCCCTCCCCACAGTCTTGAACCTGTTGGTACCTCTGTCTTGAAATGTCTTCATCCATTCCCATATTCTCAGTGCTCATCAACTCTCAAAGTTCAGATATCTCCTTTTATAGTAAAGCCCATTAAAAAATATGCCCAAACCATTCCATTTAAATGGCAACCACATTCAAGTTATTTAGAAGTTATTTATTTTATTTTAAAATTTATAACAACCATACACACATATATAAAGTGTAATGTTTCATATATATATATATATATATATATATATATATATATATATATATTTCATAATCTAACTCTTACACAATGGGCACACGTACATTAATTAAATAGTTATTAACCAAACACTGCACATCACTATCTGCCTAAAATCCACCAGTTCACTGTCACTCAGGTAGAATTAATATTTTCTTTACCTATACAAATATTTATTTCCTTTTGTGGCATTTCCCTTGTACTTCATGTTTTCCACTGATATTTCTTGGATTCTACTATAGCTACGTTGATATCTTGTCTCCTTCTTAGACTCTACAGTCAGAAAAACAGTTTTAGTTTAGATTTTAATTGGAGTTTTAGTATTTTTATTTAGTTTTTCATTTTAAATAACCTCAGCATCTCATTCAGTATTTGACATGTGTTACAAAACTTTATCTAATCTACTTTATTAAATGTTTGACTCTGTCGTAGTCAGCCACACGTTGCTGGGATAAATCACCAAACCAGGCACAATTTGGGGGAGGAAAATATTTATTATTGAACTAACAGATCCAGGGGAAGTTAAGGAAAAAGGTTGGCTCCATTTTACAGAAGCAAGCAGAGAGAGAGACAGCACCTCCAGAAGCCAGCAAGCACACTGTAACACTGTAGTTCACAAAATGCAGAACTGCCAGACCGGTCAGGCTTCTCTTTTGCATATCTATCCCTAGTATTTTGCATCCAAATTAGAAAGGGCCAGTTCCCAGGAGGCTAGGCCAAAGTGACACTTCCTCCAGCCAGAAGCCTGGAGACAATTAACAATTTAATAAACACGATTATAATAAATTCTATTGGGGAACATTATTCGAACTACCACAGGCTCTATAATCCAGTATAATATAATGAATATTTTCTACAGATTCAAAGATCATATGAACTATAAATTTGTATCCAAGCAAGTTGTTATTTAAACACAGAAATTTTATGCAAGAAGTCTGAGAATATGGTTTCCTACGATCTCTTTGAGTAAAGATATGAGTGTTCCAGGTAATCAAGGGTATTTTAGAAAAAAAAATGGCAGTAAGAAATGTTCACAATTGAAAATCTAAACCAAAACAAAACTAAAGATTAATCATGGAATGAGAATTTTAACTACTCTAGAGTAGAAGAGGGATGCTGAAACTAATAAAATTGGAGAGAGGGGAAAACATCCTGGGAGAGTTTAGTTTCTCATAACACGCTATTATTATCTCATGAACTGTAACTAATGTACCAAACCAACATTAAGTTGTGAATAAGAGAGGAAGCTGCAGGGCAAACTCCTGTCACTGCCCTGCCTGCTTCCTCTGGCTGAGCACTGGGTCAGCATTTCTTTCTTATACAACAGCAACAATAGCAATGACAACAATGAAATTTTTAATTGATTCTGTTTCTCTGGAATCTCTATTCTAGTGATACAGTGCTTTAGAGGTAGCAACAGAATAAATGCCTCATTATGTGGGAACAAAACTTTAAGAATTATAAATACATTTTTATGTTCTTTTTATTTTTGATATGTGAATGCATGGTCAAATAAAAAACAAAATACAAGGTAGTAGCTATTGACTTGGTAATCTCCCATGAAACTGACTAAAGTAAAATCTACCCTGTTAAATCATTTCAGTACAATCAACAGTGATTTCCCGGGCACAGACTTTCTATCCATTCTATTCTGCTATCTGTTAGAACAGCAATGTGGGCAAGACAGACAACAGACAGACAGACAGACAGACAGACAGACAGACAGACAGACAGACAGACAGGGTCCATATGCATATAATAATGCACTCGACTAACACAAGTTCTTAAATTTTGCAAAGTGCTTTTATATAAACTTATCTCATTATTTCACCTATTTATGTCCCTTTCAGAATACAGACAATGTGTCAGTCAATTAGATTTTATTTTCATTTATAATCAGACTACCGAGTCTTAGAAAAGTTAAGGGACTTCCTTTCTGGTGCGGAAGTGGCAGAGGAAATGGTAAATTATAAAGTTAAATTACTTGTCATCTTTCATTCAGTGTTTTTCACTGCATCTTGCTTGTTGTGTCAAAGTAAGGCATGGTCATGAATTCTACAGTTTGTTTTTCTCATGGGGCAGAGAAGATTGCAAGATAGTTACCTGTGGTCCATCGATGAGATGAATAACATCCCTGTGTGCTGTGAGCAGATAACGATGGGAGAATAGTGATTTTCGGAGGGGCCATGCTAGATCTGAATCAGCGGTATGCACATGAGTACATGTATAGCAGGTCGCCATCCCTAAGAGCCATCTGGCACTTAATAATAAAGCTTGAGCATTTCCCTGCTGATTTTCTCCAGTCATGAAAAACTTCCCGATAAACTTTCTAATAAGACAAAACTGGTGCATTTCCATCACAGCTTCCCCGGGGAGTGTGTGACAGAGGCTAATCCCTTGAAGGATAGAATGAAGGTTCTTATAAGCAAGCCTCCCTCCTATTTTTAGAATGCTTTAGATGATAACGACTACTGTATTTTAAAGGTATGCCCTATATTACTAGATATATTTCATAATATAGTTTAATTTTATTTCAGTTATTCATAATAAATGTACTTTATATGATCTTGAAAAACATATTTTATTTAGACTTATTTAGATTTTGACACAGCAACATAAATTTTAATTTTCCTTTTTTTTTCTTTTACTTTTCATTCATTACCAGTCCATGGAGAATAAAGTGTCATTCAAGTTCATCTTTCAGCTATTATCTGAATTAATGCCATTCATCCTTAATGAGTATTGAACACAATTACAGGTGTTCAATGAGAACAAAATACTCTCAAGAACTCAGGCATGAAGTCTGCATTGATTGCTGGGCATACATGGGTGTACCAAATAAAGGTTCAATCTCTGTGAAATTTTTACCATTTTAGGAGATAAAGCAGCTAAACAAACATGCACATATTGTGGGAGACAATGGCAAGTGATAGGAAGGAGGAAATCTCATTGGATGAAATGAACAACTGAAAGGAAACGGAGCAGTGGTTGTTGGCTATAAAGTGTAAGTCAGACCATGAGCAAAAGGACAGAAACTTCCAGGTGAAGCATACATGAGGGGGCTCTGCATGAGGAGCATTAACTAACATCCCTCTGGTTGATGGTATTGACTGGAACGAAATGTATTTTATTTTTTGAAATTATTTACCATTTCCATATGCCAGATGAATGTCATTCCTGATAATGAATTTTATTGAGTTAGATTATAATTTAGTGCAATAGGAAGTCACTAAATAAGTCTAGAAAATTGTGATGCTATTGAACTTATCTTTCTGAAATACCTACTCTGGCTGCTCCGTGGATGATGACGGCAAAGGACTGTGTGCACACCTACAAAGTGGCCTTTGCTTACTAGTCAGGGTGAACAAGCCTCAGAGGCCAGTGGCATATGAAATGACTAATCTTCTGAAGCCCATCTGTGTGAGAAACATCTCAGGAGTCACCAAATCCTCTGTATCACTCGCAGGCCCAGAGTTGTACTGAGAGTATGAGGGCTAGCCTAGGGCATCAGAGGTGTGTCTGTTCCTCTTTCTCAGGGAACCAGTATTTTCCCTTCTATGAGTTCTTTCCAAGGCAGGTGGGCAGAAATACAAAAAAGCCTGTTGAATTATATAAATACACCAAATCATATGTGTCTACTTATATTCCTCTGCATAAAGCAAATCTCATAAGCAAGTATAACATTGGATGGAAAAATATAGTCTATTATACAATGAAAATATGGGGAAGACAATATATGCATAATTCTATAACAGAGTGAGTGAATATAATCTCATAAAGGTTATTACAATAAGTTTAAAGAAAGATATATTTTTGGAAGTAGCATTGAATTATTGAATTGGATATGAGAAATGATGAGTGCATAGTTTTACATAACAACTGGGGAGTTATAAGTGTCAATTATGGAGAGAACGATGCATGTGCTTAGTAGTCCAGAAGAAAGTGCAAAAGCAGGGTGGCGAGTGAAATGAGGAGGAAGTTAGGAAGGAAAGACTATTTCAGTTTAGGATATGTCAAACAAATAAGTGATGCAGAAGTACAAAATTTAATGGTCATGTTTGGAGCAAAAATATGTTAGGACTAGAGTTTCATATAAGTTTTATCTGGAACTATGGACATGGGTCAGAATCCTCTAGAAAATGACCCAGGAAAGAAGGCTGTGAAGGTGAAGAAGAGGAAAGGCAGGAGGATGTAACAAAGGAATCAAGAAAAACACAGCCATCACATGAAAAAGTAAAGAATGCTGAATTTTATTGACATATTTGATGAGAACCAAAGGGTGCTGACTGCGTGTAGCAACAGGAATTTATTGCTGACTTCAGCAAAGGACTTTGTGATAAGCACTGGTGAGAGCCAAGCAACATTGATCGAGTTGACTGCAGTTGGGTTGTTCAATGCTCATGAGAGAAAGAGAGACAAGGAGCATCGTTCAGCGCTGGTGTGTTCCTGAGATTAGGGAAGTAGACAAAATAGCAGGGAAAATTCGAGGCATCTTCAAGGAGAGCTCTAGAAGGATGGACCTTGCAAGCCAAATTAAATGAGCAAAAATAAAAGTATGACATTTGGTAAGAAAGTGCTAGAATTATCTTTTTTTTCAAAAGACAACTATGGTGATAGACTAGTATATATAGTATAGTTATACTATACTATGTGAATTTGATGGATGGGAAATCAAAACACAGCCTGTGTGTGTGTGTGTGTGTGTGTGTGTGTGTGTGTGTGTGTGTGTGTGTGTGTGTGTGTGTGTGTGTGTGTTTTCAGAAGTAGCAATGTTTCAGGTAATTTTAGGGAAAAAAAAAGCTGAAGTAGATTTTAAGAAGTTTTGTGTGGTGAAGAGATTGAGAACCGTGATATGAGTTGATTGAAAACAAGAGACAGGATTTCTAGCTTTTAGTTGATGAAGAGGAATGTCAAAAAATGTAATAAACAACAGCCATGAGGAGGAGGGAAGTCAGCTTCCAGCACCACAGCATGGAAACCCAACACCTGCCTCTGCTTGCCACCCCTTTCCTCCCCCTTCCCTTCCCTCCTCTTTCTCTCTATCCCTCTCTTCTCTTAGTTCATCCCTTCTTCTCCCTTCCCCCTTCCCTCCTTCCTTCCCATGATTAAGAAAAGGTAAAACTCCAGAAGAAGTAGTGGGAAAAAGTCAAGCCTGCGTCCATCTCTGTCTGCTGAGCATGACATGAGGACAAATAAGTGCCTAATACAGGCAGACGGTAGAGGAGGCGAAAGCTCAGGACAGAAGCTCTGGCCGACTGGGAGTCCAGGGAGAGATTTCATAGGACTGTTTGCAATGTGGAAGCAAAAGTGTGATAAAGATTCAAGTGATCCAAGTTGAGACGAATGAGCTGCTCCTGCTGTTTCCACTTTTTAAAATGCATAGTGTAAAATTAGTATAACATGTCACAGTACTTTATCAAGACTTTTTACTTACATGCATATTTTCTCCTTATCAGGATTTTGTAAGGGAACATGTGTTATTCATTCCTTATTCCTCTATAATTCCTATTCTTTATGATAATTAAGGCTAGCTTAATTCTTAAACATACATCTTTATGCATGCATGTATGTATTTATGTATGTATGCACATATGTATCTATAGCTATAAGTCTGTTTATATTGTTCCTGCTCTTTTCATAAAACTTCCTTTTTTAATTTGGCAATATATCTTGGAGTATTCCCAGTCAGTAATTGTTTTTGATGGTTACATAATGCAACAGTTTATATAAACTGATTCAATGATTTAATAGTGAACATAGTATAATTAATGTGCTAATATTTTTTAATTTGTTATTGTTTTGTCTGTATCTTTTTTTGAGGTAGGGGATTTCAAAGTAGAGTCTCAATGTAGCACAGGCTAACCTGGAATTCACTATGTATTCATGTAGTCTCAGGGTAGCCTTGAACTCATGGGGTACCTTCATCTCTGCCTTCTGAGTGCTGGGATTAAAAGCATACATCAGCACACCTGGCTTTGTCTGTATCTTGATAGACACTATAAACAATGCTTTTATATATATCTTGTATATGGGTCCTTATATGCTAGAATTTAGTGTTTACATGACATGTGTTCAAAATTCTAATGCTCAAAAGCAATAATTTATATTTTATGTATATGTTTAATAATTTATTTTTAAACCTACTGTTAAATTACTTACTGTTGGGGGGTGTTTTGAGGGTGAAGAGGGTCATAAAGAAATGATTATATAAAGGCAGAGTCAAGAATTGAGAGGCACAGGTATAAGAGTTTTTGAGTATGAAACAGGCATTGAATGTGAAAAGTGACTACCAAAAAATAATGCAAAAACAAACAAACAAACAAAAAGAGGGTAAGTTGCAAAGGAAACAGTTTACTAAATCAGAATTTCCAAAATGTTTTACTTGATGTGCCTCTCTCTGAAACACTGTTGTATTTTACACAGGAGCTACAGGTATGCCTTTTCTGCATAGAATGGAATTTGCTGCATTATAGTATATATTGTTCATTTTGATCTTTTGGAATGGAATAATCAATGAAATAAAGATTTATTGCTTATAGCATACAGTAACAGAATAGTTGAAGATATCTTATCTTATATATCTGATATATTTATATATTAACTTTTCTGATTTAAAGTCTCAAGACCAAGTTCTTAGTGTGAGTGTTCAGTGATTTGTTTTTAATGTTTCAAAGTTGAGTACTACATAATTTATAGTTCTACAGAGTTGCATGAGCTGATACAAATAGAATTTTGTAGGATATTAAAGATTCTACTCATGAAATAATAATTTGCAGTAAATAAAAATGTGGAATTTGAAATAAACAAAGTGTCATCTGTGAAGCACATATTTTGGATATTCATTTATTTTCCTCTGATAAGCTATGACCATTTAATTTCTGGTTGAGATTACACATTATCTAGCTCATTACTGAATTAAAAATCAAAGCATAAGTGAACAAAAATTCTCTTTTTGTTTAGCACTGACAGATTGTTTCCTATTTAATTAAAACATTCACTTAGATAGTATTTAATTTTATTCAAACTCATCGGTGACACAAAAATTTGTCAGTTTTAACTGGAAAATATCCTTTGCAATGTTTATGAAACAATCAAATTCCTAACATTTTAATAGAGAATTGTAGATAAAGATGGTGGTGCATTATGCTTTTAACTTGTAACACGCAGTGAAACATTCTTTTTAAAAATATTTTTATTTATTTGCAGAGAGAGAGAGAGAGAGAGAGAGAGAGAGAGAGAGAGAGAGAGAGAGAGAGAATGGGTGCACCAGGGCCTCCAGCCACTGCAAACAAACTCCAGATGCATGTGCCACTTTGTGCATCCGGCTTTGCATGGGCACTGGGGAATCAAACTCAGGTCATTAAGCTTTACAGGCAAGTGCCTTATCCTCTGATCTATCTCTCCAGCCAATTATATTTTACTTTAATTACACTCAAAGTACTTTCTGGTTTATCGTCAATCTGTGAATACTTAGAAGTATGTGTCTTAACTTCTAAATATTTGGATTTCCCAGGTTGCTTGGGATTCTAGACTTCTGATTTTAGTCTCTTGTGATTATCCCATATTTCACAATTTTTATTTAGTTTAAATTCATCAAAACATAAAATTTAGTCCATGAAGTAAAAGTTTAGTTTTAAAAAAACAAGATGAGACAAGATAGTGAATGTTGAATACTATTTATTAATAACCACAATGGAAAACTGCTACCACTCACCCATCTTTTACCAATTATGCTGGAAGTCAGACTCAGCAATTAGCACATGCTTTTCCTATTCACTATAATCACTAATCTATACTTATTGATTATGAGTACACTCACTCATTCTGATGGTTCTGGATCCATTTTTAATCTAGAAATCTGTCACTGTCCTTACATCATTCCCTCTGTGCTCAATCTCACCTCTAGACCCTTCATAACCCAGAGCCAACTATAAACCCAGGATGACCTGTGGCGAGCTTATTACGATATTGTTGTGGCTACATTCTTCTTGTAGGCACAAAACATCTGACCACCACGAGCAGCTGATGGAAGGAAGGTGAAAGGTGTCTATATTATTATTATTATTATTATTATTATTATTATTATTATTATTTTGGCTTACAGTCTCAAAGAGAAGCTTAATGATGTCAGAGGGAAATGGTAGAGCCAAAGGCTGGACATCACCTGCTGGTCATCATCAAGCAGACAACAGCAACAGGAGAGTCAGTGGAACTCTGGCAAACCCGAGCTGGCTATAACACCCCCAAGCATGCCTCCAGCAAGCCTTCACTCCCCCCCCAACAAATTGCCATCAGCTGGGGACCAAACACTCAGAACACATGAGTTTATGGGGGACATCTAATTAAACCTTCCACAGATATCTTATAAAAACACAATTTCTTAAAAATGTCTTAATTTTGAAGACAATGAATGGTAAGCTGTTTAAGACATAATGATTGAATTGACATGAGTTATCTATGAATAAAATAAAATTTGTGTTAAGAAGTCTCATTGAGGTATAAAGTAATTTTGATACATGAAATGATGTGCTATTCACTAGAGAACTTACTAGAACACCACATCATTGGGACAAAGGATTTATACTATAGAGAAGGTGGGGTTTTCCACTTAGGAGTCAACATTAATACATTCGGATGGGGTTCAACTATAATATTTACTTCAATCCAAGTCATGACCTTGACACTGAAACTTCTATAAGAGAAATAATTCCTTATGATAATTCTACATTTCTGATGATTTCAAATCAGGTTGCTCATTGTTTATTAAAGGAAATTAGACATTTTTTCCTTCATCAGAACTAGCTTGAAGGTGACTTCACCACTGTTTAACTCTGTGATTGCAGGAAAGGAAGTCAACCTGTCTCCTGTCTCTGTTTCCTTATCTTTAAAATAGACATGATGGTGCCATCTTCCCTAAATCATTGTGATTAAAAAAAATGTGGAGTTGCAGAAAAGGCCAGATATAGAAGTGCTCAGTAAGGTGTCTTTCTCCTCTCTGAACTCAGTTGTTTAAAATATGTCCAATGTTATCAGGCACAAGCCAAAACAAACAGAAAACCAAAAAAGGATTTTTGCTGACTTTTTAAATATTACCTCTATTCATGAACCTTGAATTGATAGTTACTTGTGACTGCTCATTAATTTTGCCATATGTATTAATGTCAGATAAGGGATTTAACCAATATGCATGTAAGAATATTAATTTTCATATGCATGGTCATACCATAGATCCAATGGCATGCTAGCTGTTTATGGCAATGTCTCCTACTGTAAAGACAAAGTCTGGTCCAAGATGCTTTGCTTTAGGCTGAAGTTGTTTTGTTTTTATAAATGAAATGCTGATATCTGTGTGCTGTTGTGAAGTGACAGTCTTAAGGTCTTGCAACTTTATTATCAAGTTAGTACTATCTTTGCTCACAATGGCTGGCAGCCAAAATTCCCAGAAATGTGTTATGGTAATTATTTGGTTGTTAGGAAGGAAGAGCTTTAAAGAGATTCTTGTATTGATGTTGAAGAGTTAGTCCTAATCTAGTCCTTAATATTCCAGGTACAAAACTATTTGTGGATGTGCATGTACAGAAGATTGAACCGAGGTCCTCACTCATATGTAGGCAAAAGATATTTATTAACATGACATGATGCCTTTGGTTTTATTTTTTGGCCTTTTTTAGTGCAATGGATTTATGAGCTTCCAACAATCATAATTATTTCATGCAGCCTAAGTACCAACAATAAAGCACACGGGTATCCCATCATGAAGTGTGCATAAAGGAGACAAGTAATGCCAAGCATATCTCTAATATGCTGTGATTTTTAAATTTTTTTTAAATATTTTATTTATTCATTTTCAAGCAGAGAGAGAGAGAGAGAGAGAGAGAGAGAGAGAGAGAGAGAGCAAACCAAGGCCACCACCTTGTGGGTCTGGCTTATGTGGGACCTGGGGAATTGAACCCGGGGCCTTAGGCACTGGAGGCGAGTGCCTTAACCGCTGAGCCATCTCTCCAGCCCGATTTTTAAATTTTAACCAGACATATGATATTATTTCTGGATTAAAATTATGCCACATTAAAAACTCTGGGAGAGTGAAGATAGTAATATTTATAGAGTAGTCATATAAGTCTTTTAGAAAATGAGGCATTTAAATAGAAACTTTGTGTTTTTAAACCTTCTTATTTATGTATGTGTGTGTGTTGGGAAAATGTGTGTGTGTGTGTGTGTGTGTGTGTGTGTGTGTGTGTGTGTACGCGCACCTGTGCTGATGCTACAAACACATTCCAGAGGACTATGGTACTTTTGCACCTGGTTTTACATGGGACCTTGGAATCAAAACCAGGGTTGCAGGCTTTGCTTGCAAGTGTCTTTAACTGCTGATCCATCTCCCCATCTGCAAATTTGACTGCTTGATGGAACAAGCCGTGGAGAATATGGAAATATGAGCTCTGGGAAGAAGAGATAACAGCTGTGAATATTCTCACCTTGTCCCAGTTTGCAAATCCATCCCCTTCCTTCTGACCTTCCCATATAACCCATGTGTCTTCTTAATAAAATAAAATAGGCATTTTAATAAGCAGAAGCTTCCCACCTTTCTGATTCTTCAATAGGAATATTTCTCCAGCAGACTTTGAACTTTTATACTTTGTTACAGAATGAATCATGTCCCTATAAAGCTTATGTATTGAAGTCCTAACTTCCAGTGCCTCAGGATATGGTCTTATTTGAAAATCATTTTACAAAGATAATTAAGACAGAAATGAAATTATGTGAATGAGCATTGATCCAGTATGACCTGTGTGTCTGAACAGAAGGGCACTAAGACACGGACATACACAGAGGAAAAATTAGGTGAAGACAGGGGACTACAGCCATCCAATGAGAAAAGCCAATGAGAAAAACGTCAGAAGAAATCATGCCTGCCAACACCTTGCCTTGGGTTTCAGCTTCCAGAACTAAGAGAAAATAATCTGGTTTTTTTTTATATAAAGTCTTACTCTAGCCCAGGCTGACCTGGAATTCACTATGTAGTCTCAGGGTGGCCTTGAACTCACAGAGATCCTCCTACCTCTGTCTCCCAAATTCTGGGATTAAAGGAGCACATCAGAAATTTCTGCTGTCTATGCCTCCCAGTGTGTGGCATACCCCTGACCAATTAACCCATACTTACATTACATAACTTTTTCTCTTGCCTAAATTTGCTCAGACACCATCATTTCAATTCCATTCACTGTCAGTCTCATTGACTGAACATTGCAAAAAGGTAGAAGAGAGGAATTTCAAAGTTTCCATCACCAAGAAAAAAAGTGAGGCCAGTCAGCTGAGCAGACAATTCTATTTATGATTTGTTGTATCCTGGCAGTTTCTTACATGTATATGTTCATTTACTTTGATACCTCCATTAATCCTTTGTCTTCCCCTTTCTCATACTAAAATCTTTCTTCTTCACATTAGAGCCTCATCCAATACCACACCCTACGTTATTTATTTTGACCCATCGGTTTAACACTATTAGGCAAGCAATCCGAAGATAATTATTTTTGAATATGTTCAATAGCTTTCACTATTAGGAGAATGTTAATTAATACTACTTTAATATTCTGACACATCCTCATCACAGTGGCTACCATTAAGAAATGCTGGTGAGGATGGGGAGAAAAGGAACCCTCCCTCACTGTTAATGAGAGTGTAAACTGGAACAGCAACCATAAACATGATTTTGGAGGCTTCTCAAAAAATTAAATTTTGATTTTGTATATGACCCATCTCTACCATATATATCCAAAGGACTCTATATCCTACCACAGAGATACTTGTAAATCCAGTTTTTATTGTAGCACTTTTCACAAAGCTAGAAAACAGAAACAGCCTCGACACCCATCAACAGAAAGATAAGAAAAATGTGTAATGTTAATTGAGAAACTTCCTATGAAATGAGAACTAGTATTCATGATAAAGAGTAATTTTTACTAAGTAGCTATACTGTACCAGGTGCTGTTACTGGGGCTTACATATGTTATACAATAGATACATACCTGGTCAAATTAAACCATGAATCTTGTAGCTATCAATTTTACAAGGATACTCTATTAAGTAGTCAGAAACAAAATAAGAAATAAACAACGTGACAGCACATCAAAAATCATTAATAAATCCTAAAGCCAACTTACCATAAAATTCTGACACTAAAATGCTTTTGAGACAGGAACATTTCATTTAACTAAGAGAGAAGGTGTGAAAAATGGTTCCTATGGGATTAGACCTTCTCTCTCTCATTTGAACTGAGTTTACTTTTATGAGAAATCTATAGTCTACCAAATTATTGTAAAATTTTGTGTAGAAATTCTTTATATCAGGTGTAATGATATAATGTATTTTACTAGTCTGGATACTTACAGAAAAATGGCTTTATTAAGTTTTTTCAGTCTTTGGTTAATGTTATTAAACTAATAGAAAATGAAGGACATAAATGTAGTGGCAGAAGCAGAAAAATCATGTATATGAATCATGTATTTATATTATATTATATATATTTATGCATATGTAGTATAAAAATAAAGGCTAAGTACTTGAATTACTAAAAGAGCAAAGATTTTCAAATCTCCTGTAAGAAGCAGATAATTTGACTCATTTAAGGAACAAAATAGGAGATTGTATCTTAGTTCACTAAAAGGAAAATTGGGTCTTATCAAGCAATTTATAGTTCTCTGTGGCAGCAACCAAGTAATTATATTAAGGTGCAGAAGTACATCTAATTTAACAGGAGTTCAGAGGGGAATTTTGACAGTCTATCATAGAAAAAGTTAATGAGCAAAATGCTAGACTCCAGCCTAAGTGCCAACTTAGCTAGCGAACATAGTGTATCCTAAAATAAAGAGGAGAACAGTAAATGGTGGCGAATCCTCACCGAGAAGTGACAAACGGAGTCCTTCAGGATTGATTGCCAGGGCCATCACTTTGTAACACACACTATAATTTATGGCTCCTGAATTAGTTGATAACATGAAGAGTCCCATTTCAACTTTAGGAGAAAAACTTATTGGCCAGAACAGCTCAGGGGCTGTGAATTTTTTAAGCAGTATATATTTAAATTAATTTTAGAACTCTGTCATTATTTGGCTTGGCTGAGAAAGATAGCATTTCAAGTATATATTTAGAAAATATCTTTGGATCACTGGTGATAGTAATTATATATATGGAAATTTCAAAGCAACCTCCTTGGAAATGAACATTTATTGCATATCTACTATACTTGAGAACTGCTCTGGTTTTGAAAATAAATAGATAAAAATTCTTTATTTGTCCTGAAACATGAGCCACTTAAGTGCTAAAAAACTAGCATAAAAACATTTTAGAAGGATGAGTAAGTCAAGTGTTGTGAAAAGCACAGACAGTTAAAGCTCAGAGAAGTTTTTCTGGCGGACACAATACTGGCTAATTCTTATAAAAGGTTAAGTCATCAGAAGAGCAGTGGTGAGATGCAGGGAAGGGCTGGGCATGGAAAGGGTCTTGAGGTAGGAAAGAATATGATCACTCAGCGTACTGCAAGAGCATAATCTAAAATCTAGGAAGAATGGTCAATGGCTTGCAAAAATGACTAAGGATTTTCTTTCCTATATACACGAGACTAACATATGCCTTTGAACTCCTCCCATAGAGAAGTCTAGTCCCTCGTCCTTTGCATTAACTGCAGCACTGGATTTCCTTCTGCCAACACTGGGCAGCACAGGAAAGGGAACCATCATGAGCATAGGAATGTGACCCTCCTCTTTACTCACCGGAAACCTGTCCAGCCCCTGGAGAACAGCATGAATCGAGCTAAGGGCCAATGAGAGACCACGTAGAAGGGGACAATATTGGAGTGAAGACCTCAGGAAACAAACTTCCATGAGCCAAGCTAGCAGCTGGTCACAGAGAGATGAACTTGCCCAGTTGAAATCAGCCAAACTGTCTTGCTGAGTCTCATCAATGACTCTTGCTTACGTCACACATTGGGGGATTGTATGTTGTGCAGCAAAACCAAACTGGTGCCATAAGTTATGAGACTGAATGGCAGGAAAGCATATGTTGGGTCCTTTTGGCATTATGATGAAGGTGGTAAGACGATCCCAAATTTCAAGTTTTGCTTTTGTTTCTTCTTAAATTGACAGCTTCCAAGAACTCTAAATGTACCATGTAATGACGTTAAAATGGTCTTTCACTACTTATACATGGTTACTTGGAAGAAAAAAATATTTAAGTTATTTAAATGTTTGAAATAAAAGGAGTCATAAATATCTCATTCCCAACATTGATTTAACTGGGCCAAAATAAAAGGTGTAATCCTATATCATTTAAATGCACACAGAGTGCTGGAGAGATGGCTAAGTGGTTAAGGTACTTACCTGCAAAACCTAATGACCTGGTTTGATTTCCCAGTAGCCAGGCAAAGCCAGATGCACAAAGTGGTACAAGCACTTGGAGTTTGTTAGCAGTGGCTTGAGACCCTGGTGTGCCCATTCTTTCTCTCTTTCAGTCTCTCTTTCTCTCTCTTTCCATCTCTCTCTGCTTACACCCATTCTCTCTCTCTTTTTCTCTCTTTCTGCCTCTATCTGCTTGAAAATAAATAAATACAGAAATTTTAAATGCATCCAGAAGAACCTATCCTGGAAATGAAATGCAGCCATTCTGAAATGATATTGCATATTGTCTTTCCCTGTTTTATTTTCACAAACTCATCTGTGTTCACCTTGATCCTTATGCCCCTAGGAATCTTATACTTAGTTGTCACATGATAAAATAGCATTCAGAGACTGTTTGGGTGGTGTGTGGTAATATATGCTCTATAAAGTGTGTATTACAATTACTTTTGGCTAAAGCGAGTTACCAAAAGCTGTAGGTATACACAAGCCACCCTTGATTTTAAAACCAAATATTATCACAACCTGGGATTTTTCACTCTTGGAAAACTAGTCTTCAGCTAGGGTAACACTGGTGTGATTGTTGTGACCTTGTGTGCAGGAAGGGTCAGTCAAGCCCGAGACCTCTTTTGTCAGATTTCTCCTTGGCCTAGCTCTGTATTTGGGAAGCGTGTGCCTGCTAGAGTGTGTGTTTGTGTATTTAAAGATGTTATTGTACCACATGGACCTGAAACAGTCATTGATCTTGATTTTTATCGCCCACGGTTACAGTTACATAGTCGGTAGTTCTTCATCGACCATCTGTCTATGTCCTGGCTAGAAAATATTCCAGAAGCAAATCGTCCCTGCTTTGAAGGTGAGCATGACGAGGCAAGGCTAATTCATAAGAGGAAAATGAATGAGCAGTCAATTTCTAATATTGCTTCTTATCATGAGCACAGTAAACTAAACTTGAACAATCCTGGCATCGCAAAAGTGGATTTCAAATGACCAGACAGCTTTCCGTCTCCCCTGTAAGAGCTGTGACAAAGTTCATTGGGGGAAAGTTAATTGGATTCTCCTTCTCTCTTAAAAATATCTGTTCTCCTCAGGGATTCCTCAACTTGCTGTCAAGAGCCACTTAGGGCGGCCTGAGATGCTTCCTTCCTCAGAGGAGATAATGTATGTGTGAATGAAAGGTGCTGTTTACACAACAGGGGGCCCAGAACAAAATTATACAGCAGCTAAAGTTCCTCTCAGTCTTCCTCACTTTCTCTGTCCAAAAAATTCCTCCCTTCTCTTGTCTCCCATCCCAGCAAGCACTTATGCCTTCCTCTGTAAGAGTTGCTCCCCAGGGGTCACCCCAGGACTGCCTACTGTGAGAAGGAATCGTTCTGACCTTTCCTCTTCACCCCGAGACCCTTAGTAGGTGGTTATTAGATGGTGAACGACCAGCTTCTGATAGCAAAGCCATATGTTTTTTAATAGTTTTTATCATGCATACATTGGATGAGCAAATCTTGTGAAGGTGTCCCCGTTTCCCTCCCCTCTGTCCCTTACCCACTGGGGTCCTTCCTCGGTGGGCATACTGGATCTGTCCACAGGTTAGGGGGTATGAACTGCACCCGAGGGAGCCAGGTTTTCATTGCTTTTCTTTTCCTTCCCTCTTGTGTATGGGTGCTGAGGGGGCCATGTCTCTCGGTATTCTCCTCACCATGGCTCTTATATTCTTTTAATGAGACCTCCCCACTTTCCACCTGCCTACCACACCACAGGGGGCTTTTCAACAGGCACTTTAAAGGAACAGAGTTTTAACCTAAAATTAGAGAAAAATTGCAGCCGTGATATGTGATAGTTTTGTAACTTTAAGCAGACAACAAACACTTCTGGAGTTTTGCCTTTATTACATGAAAATCTCTTCTTTCTTAGAGTTAGTGAGAATCAAGTGCACTATGCTATTTGAAGACGTATACTTGTTTCATATATTCTCTGTCCCATTGTCAAAAGCAACTGGGAAACTTGAATAAATATGTCTTCATTTAACCATTGATACTGGTGAAACAAAAAACAAAACAAAACAAAAAAAAAAACCCACTTAATATTTTAAGGGAATTTTTAAATCCTTAAAAAAAGAGAAGTGTGTGTGTGTGTGTGTGTTTCTCTGTGTGCACGTGTTCCAGGACAACTTCCCAGTTGTCCTTGGACTGACCTCTTCTTGCTCCTCTCTCACTTGTAGGTTTCAAGAATAACCGAAGGTCTTGGTGACAGGACACCCTGAGACGAGAGAGGTCTGCCTGCATTAGCTCTTCTGTTTTTTTTCCCTCCCCAGAGACAAGATGTCCTTCAGACCTTTAGCCCAGAACATCATGTTACCCCTGGGTTTTCTAACCCAGAGCAGACTGGCTTCTGGGCTGCTTCATGTGTGAGACAAGTGGACATGGAGAGGAAGGCTCCAACTGACCTCTTGCAGCTGCTCCTGACCTGCAGGAACGGGCTCAGGCCGTGAAGCAGGTTGCAGCTGGGTCTTGTTCATCTGGAGTCTAAACCCTCTTCAAGGGAGGGAGTGTGTCTTCTTTGTGACTCCCCAGGCTGACTCCCAAAGCACAGCAACCTGCTTCCCATATGTGTGAAGTTGGATTTGTTTGCAAGGGGCTTGTGTTTGTTTGCTATCACTGCTTAAATGTACCTGTCTGATTTGACCCAGGTGTCCCCCACAAACAAGGTGTTCTGAATGATCGATCCTCAGCTGATGGCAGTTTGGGTTTTACAGCTTCGCTGGAACTGTGTTGTTGGGGGCCAGCTTATGGGGGTTATAAGCCAGCTTCCCCTGGCCAGTGTTTGGCACACCTTCCTGCCATACTGTAGTGGGGACTAGGCACAGCGGGTGAACACCCTGGGCCTCACCACTGCACTTACCCCTGAGTCCGTGTCTCAAAATGCCAAGGAACTGGACAATTCAACAGAAGCATTTTCTTATCACACGTTTATTCTAGATTAGAGTCAGTTCAAGGATTTGGGAAAGAGACAGGGGAAACAGATACCTCACTTCTTTGAAGCTTGGACCCACTTTTACAAGGAGAGCACATGAGTAAATCACTCCCACTGCCTACTCAGCAGAAGTATGTGCCAGCTCTGGTATTCCTTGAGTTTGCCTTGATTTTCTTCTAAATATTCAAGGAAGGAATGGAGGTGAAATTAAGAATAGATGGAAGAAGAGAAATTTGGGACTCCACCCTCAGCCCCAGGTGCTAGGGATGTGAAACCATAAACCCCAAAATGTGTAGCATATTCCTTTCTCTGGAAATGGCCCTGTTCCATAGAACTTTCTGCAAAGACACAAATGTTCTCTGTGCCTTTCTGTCCAGTACAGTAGCTATAAAATTTGTGGATTAGAAATGTGACGAGGGGGATAGAGAGGTTGCTCAGTGGTTAAGGCACTTGCCTGCAAAGCATGAGGACCTGAGTTTGATTCCCCAGTGTCCACATAAAGACAGACATATAAGGTGGCTCATGCATCTGGAGTTTGCAGATGCTGGAGACCCTGCTCATTCTCTCCTATTCTCTCTCTCTCTCTCTCTTTCTCTCTCTCTCTCTCTCTCTCTCTCTCTCTCCTCTTTCTCTTTCTCTTTCTTTTTCTCTTCTCTCTATTTGTGGAAATGAATAAATAAAATATTTTTTAAAAGAAAGAAATGTGGCTAGGAAAGTAATGATTGGATTTTTATATTGTACTTAAATAATTCAAATTTAAATCGTTATTTGTTTCTGGTGGATTCCAGAAAGCCAGAGAATAGCGGATGGCCCCCAGCCCATCCTGACCCCCAGAGGCTCTCCGGCAAGGTAAACTCACCTAGTTGGCGTTCTGATCTGGTCTCTCCTCACCACTTGTGCTTGGAGCTTCAGTTATATCTTTGCATCTATGTTTTACTCCTGATTTAGTTTTCCTGTCAAACCCATAGTTCTGAATATGGATCCACTGCTTTTTTAAATTGTTTCCCGTGCCAAAGTCAAATTAGAAATCTTTCCCCTCGCTGATCTCGTCACACATGGGCACAGCAGAAGTCACCGTTTCCCTGTTAAGATTCATTCTCTACAAGGCACAGAAAAAGGTGCTTCATGTATAGTTTTATTCCATTTTTACCAAAATCACATGGGGTGTAATTATTACTGTTTCACAGATGAAGAAACCGAGTCTTGGAGAAATGATTTTCTAGTCTCATAGTTTTATACTTCTTAAATAAACATTGTGCTTGACTTCTTTATTTGCAATAACCCCAATTTTAGCTTCCAGCTGATATTACCATTTTTTTTACACAGAATCATGCAAAACTCAATCATGCTTGTGTCTCTTGTTATTAGTCAATGACTGTGTGATACACACTCTCTATTGCTGACTGCTTTACTGGTTTGGTCCTTCCAGAGTCTCTGGAAGTTTCCTCCGGCCACAGAGGGCTGTCATTCACCTCACTTTTGTTTCCTTAGATTTCATTGAAGTTTAAAATGTTGTTCCATAAAGAATGAGCTATAAAAATGACCAGTGCTCCAATCTTTCTCCAATAATTGCTAGTCATTTTTTACACTTTACCTCTTTAGCTAATCTAGAGAAAAACAAGGATTTTACACTATGGGCTAGACACGAGGAGCCAAGGGTTAGAATTTAAGCAGGTTCAAGTTTACTCACTCCATCTTTCAGATACCACATACTGATTCCTTTGTGTCATCCTTGAGTCTAAATTAGTGAAATCAAGTTGTCCCTGGAGAACCACATGGGTTTTCAGAGGAGAGAGTAAAGGAGATGCAGATGCATTCTGTGATAGAAAATAAATAATGAGATCCTAAGAAAACAGTCACTTTTTCTGAGGAAAGCTTCGCTGGGCAAAATTTGGGGCCTGAAATTAAAATTTAATTCTGCTGTTTCAAGATGCAAGAAACATTACGGCACAGAATATGGAACGGGATATTCTTCCTGCTTGCACTTTCTCTCTTGATGAGTTGGTTTCATACATTTGTGATCTAATGGTCTAATTGAATTAAAAATAGCCAAAGTAATTTTAGCATCTTTTGGTTGTTTAGATTAGTATTTTGTAATGCCAGGTTTTGTTTGGAGGGGGGGTTGTATGATTTTTTTTGATGAAGTAGTAACTTTACATGGACAGTCATGTGTTGGAACCATTACCCTCCTCCCCATCCCCACCGCACTGAGGGTCCTCTTCAGTGGGATCTCTTAGCCCATGGGGCTAAGAGCTGTGAGAGCAGTAGTCATGGGAGGGGCTCATGCAATCTTTGAGCTCCCTCTTCTGCAATGTCTCGGAGCCTTGGTGGGTGTCTTTTAAGTCTACTTTCGTGTTAAACTTTCAGCAACTTCTGAATTTCTGCTTTGATATGTTTTGACCATCATGCTGGTGCAGGTTGTCAGGTTCACGTTGCCAGTACCTGCGGCTTAACTCACCTATTCCTTTGTGGTTTCACCTGCACCCTGGCTGATGTAGAAATATAGATGAAATATATATATATATAATACAAATATATGTATATATATGTATGTATTTCCACAAAATAAAGATGTATCTACATTGATATATTTATACATAATTTTCTACAGCTCATGTATCAATTAATTGAAAACATTCCAATGAAATCATATTATTTTTCGTTTCTGAAGTAGCATGGGTATTTGGACATGCTCAGTTTCTGACTTGTGAACTTAAAGTAGATACCCAATCTGCAGAGCACAGCGCAGATCAGGCCTCTTGGAATCTTCTAGTGATCCTGTTGACTCAGCCTCCAGTAGACAGGACTCAGGCGCAAACTGCTGTATTCATCTTTCCCCAATTTCTAATGAATGTCACTCCTCCATATCCACCATCACATCCCACCTCCTTGTAGACATCCAATGCCATTCTCTTAAAGATACCAGTGCTCAGACTTGTAAAAATAAGAAAACCCATTATTTACACTTATTTTATTCCTTGTTCAAGCAGATCAGGGCACTTGGTAAGTCACAAAGTAGGCACAAACAAGCATACTGTTGATCTTGAATTGGTATCACTAACCATGATCCCCTGCTTCCCTAGTGAAATTCACAACAGTCCTCCTTTTCTGTTCTTTCCTGGCTCCTCTTCCTACATCCCAATGTGCTAATTTTAATGCTTCTCAGAGTCATGCAGATTTTTCACATTCAACTTTATTAGTTTTCTTGACAATCATGGTATAGGTTTGCCCTTGAAATTGTATTTTTTCTTTCAGAATTTCCCTAAGGATAGATTTATGAGTTTCAATCAGGGAATGATGAGAGTCACAATTCCATAAAGCCACGTAGGTTATCCTTAGGGTTGACCCATTTATAGGCACCTGTCAGCTACCCTAGTTTTGGAGCAATGCTTAAATTTTCTACTCCTCTCTCTCTCTCTCTCTCTCTCTCTCTCTCTCTCTCTCTCTCTCTCTCTCTTCCATCTTTCCTCTCTTTCTGTGTTCAATAAAATGTGGTAAGGCAGGTTTATACTAGTTTCACTCACCAAACAATGCAAAACATAATACCATTAGAACAATCAAATTTTATTTAAATACTTTTGAAATATATCAACTTTTCTCCCATGTGCAAACGAAGACAGAGGTCCCTGGAAATAATGCAGACATAGTTGTAGTACCATGGATTTCTTTTTGTTCAGGAGAATATTTCATTCTGTTCTGTGTCTTCAAAGTTAAACAGTCTTGATTGGAAATTGAAATACCGCAGTAAGAACAATTGTATAATTAGAAGATAATCATTTACTCCGGCAACATCTTGAAATAAGAGTTTTAAAAAACAATTAAATTTTCTATGTGTTTGATTGGAATGTGTTTATCCCAATTAACAATTTACAAACATTTCTTTCTGTAACCCTTCTCTGAGAACATCTCAAAAACATTTTAGCTTACCTAGGCTTTGCCTTGACATGTATTTTTAATTCTAAAATAATCCAAGATTTATAATGAACTTAATAGCTCATTCCATTTATTTCCCACATGGCAGGAGAATTGGTTTAAATAAGGCATTCTGATCTATCTGTACTTCTACAGAGAATGCCAAAAGTCAAAATAATCAAGTTAGGAGACTAAAGTTGAATGATTTTCAATTGTAAAACTCTAGGAATAATTTCAGATAAACTTTTAACACAGCAGAAAAGCAAGATTATATTTTATTAGAAAGATAAGCACAGAAGTGATGGCAGTCCCTCGTATGCCGATGAGAACATCCGAGTCAAGGGATAATTTCATAGCACAAAAGAGTAAAACCACGATGTAAAATGGACTCTTGTCAAGATGTATAAAAGACATTGAAAGATGATGTTTGTGAATCACAGTAGTGAGAATGCTTCTAGAATTAGATTTTTAGCAATTGTTTTTTATGGAACCCATTTTAATTATAATACTCACAATTTTTAAAATTTTAATGGGCCTAGAGCGAGGCATGGTGGGACTGGTGAGTACTTAATGCCAGTACTCAGGGGGCAGAGTTGTGAGTTCAAGTCCACCCTGTGACTTGCTACAGTAAGACTCTACCCTGCAAAACAAACACACAAACAAAAATATTCTACTGGATCTTATCATTTTTTGAAGTGTTTTTTAATCCACAGAAAGTTCCATTGGCAAACAAGCCAGGTCCACATTTTAGACATTAATAATTTGAAATTAAGGATGTTGCCTAAAATCTCACAAACCTTTTGTTAAAATAATGTAACATATCCACAATTTTTAAATTCCTTTATCTTTATTTTCTGAGCAATTTTATCAAGAAACCCATTTGATACAGTCCTGCGGACATGTACCAAGAGAAGAAACTTGTTAACTCCTTGTCTAGTCTCTCTTCTTTTTTTTTTTTTTTCCAAAACAAGCAAGCTAACTCCTGTATTATTTTTTTGTCCATAATGAGTTACATTATTTAGTGGGCAAACAATGAGGTTGTTATCCCCAATTCCCCCAATGCCCCCCTCCCCATCCCCAATCAGCTGGATATCCTCCTCCGTGGTCCATCTAGATCAG
Organism: Zapus hudsonius; assembly: GCA_004024765.1. NCBI lineage: Eukaryota > Metazoa > Chordata > Mammalia > Rodentia > Dipodidae > Zapus > Zapus hudsonius. The sequence continues at coordinate 26,482 of PVHP010016711.1, forward strand.
TCCTTGGGGCAGGGGACCCTGGAGAGCCTAGTACTCAGCCTGGTCCTCCTGGCCCAAGTGTGTTGTTACTGAGGGGTGCCATGCCTCTGGATAGTCTCCCCCCAATGGCTCTCACAATCTTTCCATCCCCCTCTTCCACTCAGTTCCCTGAGTCATGGTGGGTGAGTATTAAGGCTGCTTTAATGTTGGTTGAGAACTTAGTGGTCTTTGTGTCTAAAATCGTTGGTTTCTGTCTTACTGGCTTATCCTGTGTTGATTGAATGGCTGTGGCTGTGGGTTTCATTCTCTTTAGGGTTCCATATGGATCCTCCACGATATGACTGTGGTGACTCATCTCTTGCCAGGATCTCAGCTTTCTGCCTGTGGTCGGTTGGTAGGGTTAGATGGGCCACAGCTCTATCGCTGCATCCTGAAAAATACAAACACAATCTCCATCAGAGAGTGAAATCAGTATAGGTTAACAAATATACACAATTCTGGATTACCTAGATTCTTGTTTTAGTAGCCTTCCTGTCAATCGCTCCCATAGTGCATCTTCTCTTGGGAGCCCAAGAGTACAGGATCCGGTGCATATCACACTGAATCCCCAGTTCCAGTCAAGGGCTCCCCCTCACTAAGTGGAATATTTGGCCGAATTTAAAAGCTGTTGATTGTCTCCCAAGGCCTAGGCTCCTCCATTGCACAAGTGCTCCTTTCTTGGTTGAACAGACATGAGCTCCTTTATCTGAAATCAAAAGTCAGGCATGGATTTAAAATTAATGCCTTTTAAATTTTAATTTATTTTAAACAATTTCATACAAGTGTATAATGTATTTTGATTATATATTGTCTGTTTTCCCTCCCATTTGTAATAAATCTCTTCTTCACAACTGATACCCTTTCTAATCATGTCTTTTTTATGACCCAATGAGTTAAATTAGAGTTATTTACATGAACATGGGTGAAAATTGTTTACCTAAGAATGGGAGGAAAAGTAATGACTTTCATAAAAAGCTTTTAAGGGTGGCAATGTGTCGTGGTTTGATCCAGGTGTCCCCAACAAACAAATGAATGTGTTCTCAGTGATCGATCCTCAGCTGATGGAAGTTTGGGTTTTACAACCTCACTGGAGCTGTGTTGTTGCGGGAGGGCTTATGGGGTTATCAGCCAGCTCCCCCTTGCCAGTGTTGGGCACACCTTCCTGCCGCTGTTTGCAGTGCTGTGGAGGAGGCGATGTCCACCCTCTGCTCATGCCATCGTTTTCCCTGCCAGGATGGAGTCTCCCCTCCAGTCCGTAAGCCTAATAAACCCATTCCTCCATAAGCTGCTTTTGTTTGGGTTCTTTCTGTGCAGCAACTACAAAGCTGACCGCAACACAATGCAACACTGGTGTTGGAGAAAATTCCCCTTCTTTTAATTTATTTCCATGATAATACATCTGGTGATAATGCCCTGGCTTTTAGACACCCAGACAATATGTTACCTATAATTTTAGTGAAAATTTGAGTTAGGGTTGTTTTTCCACCCATATTCAAAAGCCATGTGAATAAGCTCCAAACTCTGAGAAATAAATCTTGCACAGTATTTATGATTCTTCGCATTGGCTATTGAGAAGTAACTTTAATTTTTTTTCTAATATTGTTCTAATAGCACTCGTGTTGCTAGGTTCAACAAATAAAAGACATATGACACCCAGTTAAATTTGAATTTATAGTAAATTTCAAATAATAATAACAAAGAGTAATAACAAATGCATGAGGTATAATTATTCAAAAATAAGAACTCACCGTTCATGTGAACTCAAATTTAATGTTTTCTATATCTTATGCTGCATCCCATTATATCATCAGTAAAAATAATTTTGTTATTGACTCATGTGAGGAACAACCAGTATTACAGGTAAAGTCACTGAGACAAGAATAAATAGTCTCGGGCTGGAGAGATGGCTCAGCGGTTAAGGCACTTGCCTCCAGTGCCTAAGGCCCCGGGGTTCAATTCCCCAGGACCCACATAAACCAGACCCACAAGGTGGTGGCCCTGGTTCTCTCTCTCTCTTTCTCTCTCTCTTTCTCTCTCTCTCTCTCTCTCTCTCTCTCTCTCTCTCTCTGTGTGTGTGCATGTGTATCTCTACTTGAAAATAAAGAAATAATATATTTAAAAAAAGAATAGTCTCTAAATCAGATTCAGAATACTTTAATGAGGAAGGCAGCTTTTATTTTCTTCTTAAATAGATAAAAGGTGTAGTCTGATCATCAGTCCAGTAATGTCCACAAATACCAAGTTTCTTCTTTCTCTTGGCTCTGCAGCCTCTGGACACAGGTTGCCACAGTGGTCCTTGGATCACATCAAAAGGTGACAATGTGCAGAGGCAGAAGATAAATTGCGTCCTTCAGTGCTGTTTTCTTAGTAGAGAAAAAGTTCCCAGCAGCCCCATGAAGACTCAGCCCAATAACCACAGGTCCCCCTACTCCTTTCTTCGGAATCAATCATTGTCCAGACTAACTGGATTCAGAGAATAATGTGATCATGATCTGCCCACTGAGGCAGGCATGGGCCAGCTTTCCATGGTGAAAGTAAAGACTGGAAAAAGCACAGCAGAAGCATGGTACTAGGAAGAAGATAACACAAAGATACTTAAGTAATAAATGCCATCTGTATGTTTCCTCTGGCAGAGGAAATTTATCCATGCTCATTTACATTTATAATTCTATAAGGCAACACACAGAATGGCCAGTCTTACAGCTAAATTTAGACTGCTTCCAGGTCCTTGGTGGACCTTCAAGGGTGCAGAGATTGAAAGACACTGTGCTAAAGGAGTAATCTCATACCTAAAGTGTGCTTATACAGAAGGACATGCTTTTAGCAGAGGGGGACAAGAGCAAACCATTCCTTCACTTAGAAACCTTCAGAGAGCTTTTATATTCCTCTAGGTTGGACCAGGGCTGGTTACCTACCAGCTAATTTCAAAGACACGAAGACAGAAATATCTATCACTACTTGGTAACATGAATGCAATGTTATCTCAAGTGCATTGCAGTTCATGTTTACAGAGGCTTTTTGTGTTTCAGAAATATAAACTATGGGCTGGGGAGTTGGCTCAGCAGTTAAGGCACTTGCCTCCAGTGCCTAAGGCCCCGGGTTCAATTCCCCAGGACCCACATGGGCCAGACCCACAAGGTGGTGGCCCTGGTGCTCTCTCTCTCTCTCTCTCTATCTCTATCTCTCTCTCTCTCTCTGTATTTCTCTGCTTGAAAATGAATAAATAAAATATTTTTAAAAAAAGAAATATAAACTATGCTGTGAATGGTTATCCTTAACTGTAAAACACTCTATAAATGGAAATATAGGTTGGTGAATAAACCATTCTCAAAAGAAGTAATAAAAATCATCAACAAATACTTGAAAATGTGTCCAAAGTCCTTAAACATCAAGGAAATGCAAAGTAAAGTTGCTTTGATATTTTTATCTTACCCCGATCAGAATGGCTGTCATCAAGGAAACAAATAACAAATGCTATGAGAATGTAGGGAAAGAGGAACCTTTATAAACTGCTGTTGGGAATGTAGCACCCTTAAAACCAAATTTACCACATTATAGAGTCATACCACTTGGATATTTACCCAAAAGTTTCTATGACAGCATATCAAGGAAATGCTTGGACATCCATTTTAACTGTTTCATTATTCACAAAAGCTGGAAATGGAACCAGCTTATAGGCCCATCAACAGATGGGTAAATAAAACGTAGTACATATTCACAGTGGAATTTTATTTAGTCATAGTGAAAAACAAAATGATGATAGGCTAAGGAAAATAGATGCAATTAGAAGTCATTATGTTAAGTGAAATAAGCCAGTGTCAGAAAGAAACATTTCTCTTTTATGTGGAACCAACCAAAATTTAAATTATAGATTCATATTTAATGCATATATATGATATATATATGTATACATATGTGTGTAAGTCATTGAACTAGAAAGGGGATTATGAGATGGGAAAATAAAAATTTAAGGGAGATGAAGAAAAGAATATTGGAATACATTTAATAGGAAAACAAAAGCATGAATAACTGGGGGAAGAAAGGAAGAGAGCTGGGGAAAGGATATGGAAGAGGGCAATTGGGTAGAAAGTGAATGAGAACAAAGAATAATGACACACATATATGAAGATTCCATGATGAAATCCATTGCATGGTAAACCAAAGTATTCATTTGTAAAAGAAAAAAAAGAAAGAAGGAAAGAAAGAAAGAAAGAAAGAAAGAGAGAGAGAGGAGATAAATTAGAGAAATAATACTCTTGGAGTGGGTCCCCAATTTATATAAGTGGAATGAATTTACTTGTTATTTAGAATAAGTGGATATATAATATAATTACTTTGACTTATGAATGAACTCTTATGTTTCTAATTCTAGGTTTCAAATGAACTTCTCACACCAAATGGATGCAGAACTCCCAGATCAGTGAACACTGTTGAATACAAGAGCTGCAGTAGTGTTAAAGCAAATGTGCTTAAAAACAGAACACAGATGCTGAGCGTGAACAGCCCCCTGCCAGGCTGTAAGGCACAAACAAGGCCCATTCCTGATTAAACTCCACATCTGGCTGCCAAGAATCCACCCAGTGAGGCTGGGGCTTCTGACATTGACCTATGAGAATAAGTTCCTACAGTTCCTGCTTTGGGGATATGTGTAGCTTCCATATATCAGCACCGATGACACAGTGATGGGTGCCCGGGAAACATCTTGACAAAAGTTGGCTCACTAAAGACATAAATAAAAGTTGTAATATTGGAAATTACATCACGTTGGAAAAATGGAGATGTGAGTCACCTAGGATTATTCTGATGAAGAATGGCAACAAAATCACATTCTGGGACGATTTTAGAGAATAACAGTCCTTGGACTATGTACTTTGTCATTGAAAAGAGCCACAATCAGAGGGATCAGCTGTTAGAGGCTCTGGCAGCCTGGGTTCGATTCCCAAGTATTAGTGTAAAGCCAGATGAAAAAAGTGGCACATGCATCTGGAGTTTGCAGTGACAGGGGGCCCTGGTGCACCTATTCTCTCTCTCTCTCTCTCTCTCTCTCTCTCTCTCTCTCTCTCTCTCTCTCTCTCTCCCTCTCTCTCCCTGTCTGTCTTTCTCTCTTCTCCTCTCTCCCTCTCTTTCTCCTTATAAATATTTTTTTTAAAAAAAGAAAGAACCACTATCAGCTTTGGTTAGAGCAGTGTTAAAAAGTATTACTTAGTCCCAATACTCAGGAGGTAGAGGTAATAGGATCACAGGGAATTTGAGGCCAGCCTGAGACTACAGAGTGAATTCCAGGTCAACCTGGACTAAAGTGAGACCTTAACTCAAAAATCCAAACAACAACAACAACAACAACAACAACAACAACAAATAAACCCAAAATATACTATCAGACAGTAATCATAGTGTTGCTAAATAATCTTTGTACAAAGCTATATCTAGAAACAACTTCTGTATCTTAATTGTTTTAAAATAGCTTTTTCTTCCCATCTGGACCGCATATCAAGGGTGTTTGTCAGCTACATTACTCAGTTAAAATTAACAGTTTTTTTTTCCTTTTGACATGATGGGTAACTGTCACTCTTCTACAACAAATATTTTTACTTTTGGGAAACTTACCTTGAAATAAATGGTCCAGTTAAATAATGTTCTTGCGATAAGTAGAGAAAACATAAGCACCAACATGTTATAAATTCTAACACAGGCTAGAGATAGAGGAAGAAGTTTGAGAAGTAAAATGTACTTGTCTGTAATCCGTACAGCATGTCTGAGTCATAAGCCCTGGAGTTTGTCAAGGTAGGTACAATGTCTGTTTATAACCCAGCTGAGAGGTGATGAAATGATAAAATAAGTCAAAGATGTCTGGAAAGTCGAAACTGAAATGTGGTATCAGAAATAGGTCTTAGTCACCAAGAAAATATGAAGGCAAGAAAAATCACAGACGATTATATATAAAAGTATAAATGTTTTTCTAACTATTGCACATTCTCCTCTAAGGAGCACAGTGGCTTTTCACGGTTTCTTATCCCTCGGTATCGAGGCAGAAAAGCTTGACTTGCTTTGGCCAGAACATGTGAGCATAAGTGATGTGCACAGCATCCACGTGTGTGGGTGTTGAGTGATTTCATAGGATCTCTTCCTTCCCTTTGTGATAGTCAGACAAAACTGTTTGGCCATAGATTCTCAATCAAATGTAATCAATGTCAAGGTCATGTTGAACGCATTGAATGATATTTTATGATTAACTTACTCCAAACTATTTGTCCTGAGTAAACTCATAAACTTATTATCGATGCCTCATCCTATATGCCTGGCTTACAGCTTTGAAGAAGTTCTATATTTTCAAGTAGTGTTATTATTGTTTGATTACTTCCTGGGACATTAAGGCCATTCTAGCAACGATACAGAGTAACGTAGTGGCCATCACTGACAAGAGACTATTCGAAGACGATAATAGTAATTACTACACTAAATAAATTGTGAAGGGTTACTGATTCATAGCTTACATATCATTCATCTTACTGTAATATGAAATATCAGATAGAGAACATATGTAACTTTTTCTGGGAAAGGACAGAAGAAAGCTACGTTCTGATTGGACAAAGATAGCTATCGAAATGCATGGTCCTCAGATACTTGTAGCTTGGGAACTAATTATCTTTTGTGTCTGCTATGCAGGGGACAGTGAAAATAAAGAATGCCTTTATTTATGTGTGAATTCTCTCTCATTTGTTTCTTTCTTGTGTAGTGCTTTGTGGATCCAAGAGAGATAGAGACAAGGAGAGAGAGAGAGAAAGAAAGAAAGAAAGAAAGAAAGAAAGAAAGAAAGAAAGAAAGAAAGAAAGAAAGAAAGAAAGAAAGAAAGAAAGAAAGAAAGAATGGAAGGGAGGGAGGGAGGGAGGGGGGAGGAAGGAAGGAAGGAAGGAAGGAAGGAAGGAAGAGACAAAGAGTGAGTAAGAGAGAGAGAGAGAAGGAAAGAAAGAAAGAAAGAGAGAGAGAGAGGGAGGGAGGGAGGGGGGAGGAAGGAAGGAAGAGAGAGAGAGAGAGAGAGAGAGAGAGAGAGAGAGAGAGAGAGAGAGAGAGAGAGAGAGAGAGGGGAGATTTGTTGGGAGTTTTAAATTGTAACTCAGCCTAGATGGTTGTCTTTCGAAGAGCCAAGACTCCTTTCTGAACAACATGAAATTCAGCATCTAGTACATAACTTCCACAGACTGGCTTCATTTACCATATGAACAATTTCCATTTGATTATTCTTGTTACAAAGACTCTCCCTTGGTTGACTGTAGGCACGCCTCTACTGTCTAGAATATTACTGTTTAATCTTTATTTTTTATGAATCTGGAAAGAATAAGAGAAATCAATGGCAAAGAAAACATTGTTTAGTTACTAGTTAAATTTAGCTCCTAGTTGGCTTTCTTGAGAGCTAATCATAATGTAAGAAATACCTTCCCATCACGCATTCACATATTAGTATACGTATAAGTAGAAACTTTAATAAATTAAAGTTATACATGTCCTTTCTGCACATCATCCATTCTAATATCACATACCCTCACGTGCAGATTATAGGACCTTCTCTTCAGCTGTCATAGTCCTTTGGAAGGAAGAGGAAAGAGAGAAACTAACTACTTCTTAGTTCCTGAGTGTCCATGAGGGGCTCATGTGGTGTAAATCTGTTGGGCCCTGCTGAAATCTTGGATACACACGCTAACTTTTAAAATAACCTTTGACAGAATACTGAAAACTTCCATCACTTAATTATCAGAGAACACCAAAACCTCGACAAGGTGACAGTTTTATATTTGTTGTTGTTATTACTGTCATGAATGGAAACAAATGTTGTGCCCACACATTTACCCCATGCTTGTACAGGGGTGGTATGGAGTGTGCAGTTGTCAGAAATGCCAACAGAAGCCTTTAGCCCAAGCCATATATATATATATATATATATATATTGCTTTTCAAAATGGTCCTCAAAAACATTAATTATACAAAAATTATTAGGTGGGCTGTATCATAAGTCTGTCATGGACATACAAAAGGATATAATAGATTATATTTAATGACATTATGAGCATAAATATACATATATATGATCATAATATAAAATGTATTGTTTCTGTAGTAAAAACAGTTAAAAACATAAAGCAGTGTGATAGTGTGAATAATGTCCCCCAATAGATTCAAAAGTTTATTATAATTGTAAATTGTCTCCAGCCAGTTCTGGCTGGAGGAGGTGTGTCACCTTGGCCAGATCCTAGAGTTCAGTCCTAAGGTGTTTCTGGGGTGGGTCTGGAATTCTAGCTTTACATATGCAAAAAGCAGTCTGAGCTCAAGCCTGGAGTTCCTCTTGTTTGCTAGTTTGGAGTGTGCTTGCTTGTGATGCTGGTGGTGGGCTTCTGTCTCTGTCTCTGCTTGCTTTTGTGAAAGGGGGCCAGCCTTTCCTTAACTTCCCCTGGGTCTGTTCCTTCAATAAATACTTTCCTCCCCAAAATTGTGCTTGGTTTGGAGATTCATCCCAGTGATGTGTGGCTGACTACGACAAGCAGCTCACCTTTAAATTGTGTTAAAGGTGTCTCAAAGTGGCTTAAGGTCATTTAATTTTCACATTTAAAAAAACAAAATAATTTGCAATTTTTTTCTTGGGAAGCCAGTGGTTTGCTGGGTTTGCTCCCTAGCCTCCTGCTGTGTTCTATAAGTCATGTCTCCTGCTCTCTGGGGACACAGGAACACCAGCCCAGAGGACCTCTGGCAGGAGGAAGGGAGGAAAGTCTTGGAAAAGATGATTATGGAGAAAAAAATCATTTGGTAAAGGACAGGATAGTCAAGATGGGTCAATTATACCAGGAAAAACAATTGACCAGAAAAGGCAAACATGCAGTACAAGTTTCAATGCAGTAGATGATTTAAAACGTAGATGTGATTGGTAGTCTTTGGGTATTTCTGGGTTCTT